>CM023199.3:11183453-11418453 GCA_004115045.4 Sinella curviseta | reverse complement strand
AGGTTTATATACAATATAGTCCTTAAAACTGCTACATCAATGGTGTGCAAATACAACTAAACGAAAGTTAATGTTCTTTAATGTAAATAATGCTTCCGAGATAGATGTTGCAATTGCAAATAAAACTGAAATATATTCACAACTAGAAAATTGTAAATATATACATACATACTTCAGGAACAAGGGAAAATATCGTGATACGTTAGCAGAGATATTCGTCGCATCGGAGCGTTCAGATAATTAACGTCATGCTTGGATGCCATGTAATGCGAAACACTAAATAATTTGTGGAATTAGTCACGAGATATTATTTATATAATTGGATTTGGATTTGGTTGAATTGTACCTTGTTGTTATGGCATCAAAATTGTCTCCGCCGGCATTTATCTTAATTTGCGCACGTTTCATTTGACACTGAACGTTCCCAGAATTGGTGCGTGGGTGTAAACTGTATTTTAAATACGTTTCCATTCCCTTGTTAAGCAACTTGTTTCTTTACCTGGTTTTATCCCGCATACTATTTGAAGATGTCTGATTTTTATAGTTGATGTGTTAGCGTGCTTTTTTGAAACAAAGCATACATTCCTAAATCAAGCATACAAATGACGCAATCAATTTTAAACTGACCGTGCGCTATGTATCCCATGTGAAATTATTTAGGTAAATTAACGCAAGAAGGCTTATGATTTTATAAGGCAGTCAGCTACATAAATTCGAGCAAACTTAAACTGTTGATAAACATTAGTTTGACTAGTACACCTAATCGTAATATAATTTACCCGCTAAATTACTTTTTCGTCTTACCAATTTTCCAAAGTCAGGACAAAAACTGCGCAGCTGTTAACTACGCAAACATATTAAATGCTGCATTCAGAATGCATGATTTAATGACAATTCATAACTAATTACATTCGGTAGACACATTAGACAAACGAAACCCAAGCTTCTCGACATTGCGTAATTTTTTAAGTCAAGACAATTTAGCACTCTGTCAAGAAAATCACATCATTCGACGATACCCACATCCAAGCATACATTATGATTAAAAATCGTGAATACATCGAGTACATGTTTCCATTTGTCCTTTCAACATTGCAATTTGCCCAAAGGTTCATTAACCAATTATTAACTGCTCATTTAGATTCTATTCAGAATTGACCTTGCATTTAACCTGCCATAGAATTTGACGGACATTGACGTCTGTTGCATTGGTCATCGCCGAAGTATGACCGCCGCTGCCATATTCTACTTAAAGTTGGTAATGCACATTTAGAAATTATCACAAAGTCAATATCTTGGAACACTCATTTTATCGTTCTTGATAGTAAATATCACTTACAATAAAATGAGGTATTGTTTTGTAATAGGAGGAAATACAATTATTGTCTTCAGATGATTCACATCTACATTTTATATATTAATGCACAATCTTGAGCTGCATTTTTGTTTTCCTTGTATAGGATTTCCGTCTTGCCACATCTCCAGAAAATGTGAAGTATGTGCTTTAAACCGTAAATCTAAGGGTACGGTAAGCCACACAAAGGTAACGTTGTTATAATAGATCTACTACCGAATAATTGGTTTGCGTAGCTAGCGTGCGACTAGTCCTCAGCTAACATAGGCCCCACAGCTATATAAAGTTAAATGAGAAGGAAAAATAATTTTTTTAGGTATATGCAACACAGAAAAATATTCTCTATTACAATGTAACTATTTTAATATACTGAAACAACTCACTAACTGCAAATATACGAATTGGAATTATTTGTTGGACATAAAGAGACAAAGGAGCAATTAATTGTGCTGCATCCAAATTTTTAAATACTCTATTCTGTGTTCTAAAATGATAGAGGAATGCCAGTTTTATACGGTACGAAAATGGTCGATCAATTTTTTTGATGAATCGTGATATGAAAATTGAAGTAAGAGGTTCTGGAACGGAGAAGGAATAAAAGCCTGGTATCTGTCCATGCAGCTGTCTACACGATAACAACGTTCTCACAACGTAGACACATTGTACGACGCTCGTATGGCGTTACAAGAGCAGATTGGGTTTCCTGCTCCATGATCGCAAATTTTAAGTGTTGTGCTTTGACTACCAATCTCCAAGCAAATACTCCCGATGTTCTAAGGTTGTACGGAGATTTCTAAAGTCGTAAATTTCTATTACAGGAGGTGTATGATATAACTGCTTCGTTTCATGTACTGAAAGCATTGACGCCATTTGTGAAGAATACTGTGTAACGATACAGCGCTGTTGAGTAAGATTCGATGCTACCCTGCGAAATATATAAATCGAGGAAGCGTTGGCGTTTGTGACAATGATGCGACTTGTGATATTTGCGAAGCAGACTGAAAGTTTATTTCTCCAAAATATTATGGCCCTGGGGTTTGATGATGTTTTTAAGAAGCCGCCCTGCCGACGTATATGTACTGATCATGCCAAGATAGTTTTTGTTGTAGCTTCATATAAATTAGAGCAGTAAGAAGTATAGAAATTTAAGAGGTTAATAAACAATTTCCGAGGAATTTGTCTGTTCACTACATCTTTACGTGTTGTTAGCTATCCCCTAACGTATTAAAACTTCAGTCAGGCGTATACGTTCATTACGATGTGATAAAATACTGTTTACATTTTACAATTAATTAAACTTGACAGCCCTTCTACTGCCGCCGCATTCTTTCATGACAAATAAATGATTACTCACTACTCTTTTGCATCAGCTGGTCGTTAATATTTACAGCAGGGGGATATGTCCATTTGCATGTGTAAGTGATCTATCCCATTCCCCTTGTATACAAATTATCGCACTGTCATCTCCAATTTCTCTAATCAATAGCAACAGATTTCTCAGCGTAAACCTAATTTATTTAACAGTTCCATTGAAGTTCATTCCAGGTTCTGAGTGGCGTAAAACATTTCGGCCTAAATTACTTGTTTAATACATCGACCATATTTCAACGGCAAACAGCCAGGTGATTGTCAAAACATGATCTGTACACGCCGTAACAAAAAAAGTTTATCAGATTGCATGTTCAGCTTTTATACAAGAAGAGGGAAAGCGAATTTAAGTCACCAAAGAAATTACATAACTGCAATGCCTGTGAGATTTGAGTTCCAAATGCCAATTTTGTAAAATGTTCCATTTGGACGATATGTGTGAAAATAATAAGCTGCAACGACGATTGTATTGGTTCCAGATTCATAAAAAATTTGTTTCGTCATATGATCGTTTCGTCATGATTGTGTTTAATCTTAAATGAAAATATATTAAAGACTTATACGCATTTTTTAAACATTACAGGCAATGTAAAAGACTTTTCTTTGCCGTTTCTACAACTACATGAACAAAGTGTTAAGTACTTTTCTGATTTAGTCAGAGCAAAGTGTTCTGCTCGTATTTTTATTTCGCTGCTTTTATACTTTTCATGAATGCACACACATAATATTGATGTGTGCATTGCGTACATACATATCATAACATAATACATAGTGGTTTACTCACATAATCATACATTAGTAGTGAACCCATGCAATTAATGGTCACTACAGAATGTGCTTACATTACATAATCATAATAATGCATCTTGTTCATCAAGACATAATATAAATATGATGTCATCTTCGTCACATATTTAATACAAAGTTTCGAATGCATCGTCTTCCTGATAAACAATGAAACTCGAATAAATTTATGCGCTTTTTGTTATAGCAGAAAGTACATAACATTACAGAAAGTCCAGAATTTCCAGAAGTTTTGAATCTGTCATTGAATATACTATACGATTACTTGCAACATCAAAAGGCGCAAACCACAAAATGTAGTGACATAGTTAAGTAAGGTGTGTACCTAACATAATCGTCATTTTGAATAGGCAGTAAAATAAGAAAATTGTGGCATCGCGTTTGTACCAACCACGCTTCCTTATGTGGGCTGCCTTGTGCTTCTCCAAAATATAAGATTCAGCTCGTGCTTTGTTGAATGAAACTCAAAAATAACTGTTTAAAAGCGAATATATTGTGCGGATCAAATATTGATATTTGGTGTTGATTGCAGCGGAATTAATACAATATTGCATGTCAAAACTTTGTGCCCTTAACTCATTGAATTATGCTTAACTCATTGCTTACATTAAGTTTATGCTTGGGCTTTGTAGTAAATGCTTTGGGGCAGCATAAATACTAGTTGATGGTTATATATACCTGCAACCGATTTCCCCACATAAATTATGAAACCTTTCGCATCCACCATACATCAAAATAATATGCAATTTGCTTGAATCTTAATCGGGCAAATTTCAGAGAGCCAATAAAATACAAACGGTTGACGTAATACTTTGAAATATAGAAATTTTGTCAACTAAATGACGAACTAAGTTATTGCTTGCGGCAAATCGCCCAAGTCTTAATACTTATAATTGTTGTAAACGCTACATCTTCAATCAAAATTACTCCAAAGCGATTTAGAAACCGTACTGATTTAAGTAAGAAGGAACATCACAAAATGTTGGACAAATGGCTATTCGCAGGAGCGTATTAAAGTTTCATATACAGTCACGATTATGACGAAATAACTTGTCAATACATTAATATTTTGCTCGGTAAGAATAACCAACAAATGACCGAGACGAGAGAGTTCCACCTTTGCTCCGTTCACATTCCAAACTGATAGACTGTTGTATAATGATGTGATAGTTTACCAATTAAATGCTTGAATGTGGTAAGCAATATGACTAAATTGAGAAAAGTTTAACGCGTGAAGTGACTTAAAAAGCTCCCAATGATTACATCACCATTGGACCACTGAAATTGATTACCCAGTCAGGTTCCACATCGTGCATCACTGCCTTGATAATGACAGTCGTCGTCGTGGCATTGAATTCGACTGCAATAACTTACATGTGTTTGATCCAATGATGTGGGTGTGACATGTGCCCCTTCTCCACATTAATAGAAACATGAAATTTGTTATTCCAAAATCAACCTTTAGTGTTATGTTGCACAATGTTTCATTGTTTGTACGCAACAAATCATTTCTTAAAATTGTCTTCAGGTCAGCTTAATTTGCTAGATATACACATATATAAAGTTTTGAAACTCCAATCGTGATATCCTGGATTGGATGTTCAAATTCTTAACATATAGTTTTTGCCAATGATATACATATATTTGAAAAATCAGCTTGAACCGGCGCATGATTTACTTGCGTTGAAAACATGGTGAAACAAAATCGATGGTTTATCATGTACATCACATTCCGCGTTTCATTTAAAGAACGTTTTACACAATTCCGAAGCATATAATTAGATGTATATCCTAAATGGTGTGCTTTTACACACATTATCTTTTAATGCTAACTGTACCACGTCGACTCCCTCTGAGAGAATACTGAGCGATAGGGGTCTTTTTGATAGCAATAGATTCTATTCTTGAGGAAAGGTTGAATGTGTCGCTTACCTTGCAAGATCACCCAGCAATAAGATATGGTATGTCCAGCATTTTGTATTTGTCCCATAGTTATTGAATGAAGCTCGAGTAGTTTTGTGAGTCACCCACATTTATTTTGTTTTGACAATCATAAATTTCTTGTGCTAATTTTACAGATCTACTCCATCTGATATAATGATTGGTGATATTCGTACAGCAAATGGATGTAATTGTATTTTTCTGTGGTTGCTTGTTCATCTTTTAACTGTTTTTTAAATACTGAATTGTGTTGCCTCGCACAACTTAAACAGGACATATCTGAATAATTCTACATATTTTTACCGTCGAAAATTTTTGGAGACACGCATTTTGGCATGCCTTGAATTGCGGATTGCGTTTAATTTCTCGAAACGGTAGCAAAATACATAAATAAATCATTAGAAAATTTGTTTCTCGTTTATAAGAGTACAGTAAAGTATAACCATAAATATCGAAGATACGTGTCAGGAATACAAGGACCATCGATATGGTAAATAATTACTTTGTACTTTGATCTTGAATATATACAAACTCACCAAGGCACTCACTACAAGCCGCAACTGGAGGTATCTAATTTGCAACAATTTCTGGAGGGATTGTTGAATTCTAATAAATGGGAATAAAATACGACAATTGGGAAGAATATTTAAAAATATAAAATTGAGAGACGTGGATAATTACACTTTCAATAAAATTAAAAGAATTGTGTATTTGTATGATTTTCGCTAATTCATCAATCTAAAACGTTTTATCTGCAACTCTTGGCATAGTTTTCAGGTTATTTCGTCAGTCTCAACAACTGCAATTTATGGTTACACTATCTAATAACAAATAATCCAACAATTGTGGCATATTTTACGGTTGCGTCGTCGTCTTTTGATTTACTTAATTTATAGAAAAGTTACCTTATCCACGCTTTATAATGCAAAACAGCTATTTTAGCAATAATTGTGTCTGTCCGTGCTTAATTAAATGCATCATCACCCCGAACTTTAATTGCCAAATGATACTACTTCTTATAGTCGTTCGCCTTTCAGGTTGGATTTATGTTATGAGTTTTCAAAATAAAATTGTGCCAATGTAGTTACAATAAATTTACTATTCAACAATATAGTCAATAAAGATAACCTTGAATTACATTATCAGGCAGACTAAAATTGCTGCATTTTCTTCTCTATACAATATTGGTTTCGAATATTTTTAACATTCAATTTAACGGGTGTCGGCACCAATAATCGACACAACACGAAATTAATCTAGAAAATAGCTCGTGAATTTTCTTGTTTATTTGATTACGCAAAGTAGGACATTATTCGTATATCATTAAGGCAAATAATAATAAAAATAAAAATTAAGGCATCATTTAAATGGAGAGAATACTATCCTTACATGTCCTTGCGGAAAGAGGCGTATGTAAGTGTAGACAACACATCCATCTGAACTGGACCAACTATTAATTGCTTCATCTTGAATCGAATAGATTATGAATAAATTAAGTACTTGAAGTGCTTAGATGAAATGCTAAAATGATTTGTTTAAACTAGGACAAGTGCAGTGATAAGTGGAAGTTTTAGTAAATTCATGAATTTTGTTTGCATATTTCTTCTCATTCTGAGCGACAATGTCAATAGAAAAAAGTAATGCTGCAGGAAGCAGCGCGTTATATGCAGGTAATCCGAATCTTCTCTTCCATTTGAACATAATTAGATTGAATGGCAAGTATTTGTAAAAAAAAACTTCTGATTATTTGAAAAATATAAGGAACATAATTGTTTCCAAGTATATTGTCTTGAGTCACGGTTAATTTAAACAAAAATTGAGGAACGTATGTATTTCAGCTTAACGAATACGTGTTCTAAACAAGCAATATAAAAATCAAATTCAAATTTATTGTACGGATGCTCGTATTCATGTTTTATATGAAACAGAAAATTCAATTCGGTACAGAAAGTGATAATTCTGCTACGTTTGCACGTCGCAATATTTAACTGCTGTAGGTATGCCAAGGTACAAATACTCAGATACCTAAGGCTGTTGATATTAGTTGATGATGCAATGCAAGTGTATGAATGCTTGAATTTGATTAATGGAAAAATCACTACTCTCGTACTATAACCGCGTCTTTGTGTTTACTCCAAGGACAAATGCAAAGTGAGTTACCACAGTATAGTTAGCTTAGAGAATGTACCCTCATTCTTGGATATGTCGTTGAACGAACTCAAATTCACATTTACTTTATTTATCGTTTTATGTTATCGTTGTGCCAGTAACTAATATATTATTCTAAAATATATGAGGTCAGAAGTTTCAGAAAACTCTCCCCCAGCTTTCCTCATTAAATTCTTTTTTAGTTACGTAGATTGTTAATTGACGAAACTCCTCTACTGGCCTCTTCCTACATTTGGCGCAGTGAGGTGTTTAATTAAACAATATTTGATTTTTTCCTTTATTGATATTTTTTTTAAAACAAAAATGAATCAGTGCATATAGAAATATTAGCTTTATTTCCCCACATAATATTCTAATAAAAATGAATGTCTCAATAAGAAACGAACGACATTCGGATGCGGAATACACGCTGTTACTAGGAACAAAACGCCTCATTATGTAATCTTAATGCGAGTAATTGGTTCCGTCGGTGCCAAAACAGTTTTTAGAAATAGTCATCTGTTGTAATTGTTTCATGCGCCGCAGCAGTGCCTTAATATTGGAAAACAACCATTTAATTTATATTAAACTTAACTCGTTTCCTCTTTGATATTGACGGCTCACTAGTGTATGATAACGAGTATAATATATTTTAAAGCATAATTTATGAAACAAAACTCTGGCAGATGAAATGCTTGATAATAATATAAAATAGTGCATCGGCAACAAATTCAGCTGCTTCGTACCCACGCCGTTATATAAATCCAGCGGGTAATGTTAGTAAGAAATCTTCAAGGTAGTTTTGATGTCGTTTCCTGTTGGAATTAAACTTGCAGGATTGTAAGCTGATAGATAATTATCATCAATTATAATCAACACAAGGACCTTGTGGAAAATCTTTTCTTAAAATAATGAATCTCGAAAACCATGATGATTAATACCGTCGTACTGAAATCTAATTTATAACTTCCAATAATAGTTTTATATATGTAAATACTTGAGCGGCTACATTTATATATTCCTATTGTTAAGATTTGGGCGAAAACTCACCAGTCTTGATAAATTTACCATTCACTATCGATAAGGCAATGTCAATTCTTTAAATCTGGCGTAACTGGCTTTACTTTAGTTGTAAGTGATTGTTTTTGCTTCTAGTGAAATATTCTACATATTTTGATACGTACATATATGGAACGGTAACTTATTTGGTTAGGTAATGTTTGTTTTTATTTCATCCTTCAACTAATAATTCATCACGCGTGGAATTTCTTGGTTATGGCTTTCAGTATAAACACCAATCAGAAAAACTGGATTTCAGAATTGATTCTTATCCTTTCGAGGCAAGTAAACAACAATAAATTGTTACATAACCTGTTACATAAAGCTGATTAAATTAGTTTAACTATTTGGCTTATTACGGACACAAAATTATTGGAATCTAACCAGAGATCGGTTGTATATTTCGTAGGTATAAACCTTATATTAAATTTTCTTGCAGATTAACGTAAAAATAGGATTTGGTGTACCTCAAATTAACGTACTATGTCGACGCCAGCAATACACATTTTGAAATAAAATCTCTTACATTGTGATTAGATAGATCAAGAGATGAATATTTCTAACCGTGTGTTGTAAATGTAAATGTTGTAAATCAGTGGATAATTTTCTATTAAACATTAAAATTGATTCTTTCATCAATTCGATTTGAAAATGTTCTTAGTTTAATTAAACCGCACCGTGCCTACTTTTGTTAGGCCGTGGAGAGGTGAATGCTAAAAATTCCTGACCCAATGCCAGTTTTCATGTTTCTAACATTATACATGGATTCACACTTTGTTATGCATACTTTTATCAAATATAAACGTTACCAAACTGTCCTATTGAAAGCGTATTGATAAATAAATTACTTTAGTTCAACTAGTGGATTGCTGCGCATCTCAAAAACAAAAGCAATTTAAATAAACATACCGACACCGTGTCAAATATAGCGAGTAAGGCATAGTTGGGCATTCTATACTTCCACCTTCAATTTTTTAACGGTTGGCAAAACGAGTTTCTCTCACAAAACTCTCATAAAATGTATACGGATCATTAATACATTTGACAATCAGCGAAAATTCATCATTTCATCATCAATCAGTTAATTTACATTCATCTCTTTTCCATGCATTTATACTAGAGTAAAATGATACGCCAAAGTCAACGCCAGCATCTAATATTACCCGGTGGGTCGCTAATCTGCCTTGCCGTTTTGGAAGTGGTGTTAAGGCAGTTTCTTGATGGTTTTGATTACACAGTAATTCAGGTGTCGGGATTAAATTGAGGATGAAACAAGTAGGCCACTATGGCAAATACAAAGTATACTTTGAATAATGAAATGAAATCCATCCCTAATTTGCTCTTTGCATTTCCCATGACGGAAGAATATAAGATTAAATTTCCTCCTCAAATGCTAAAACGTATTGTATGCAGGAATCTAGGCTTATACTAAAGTATAACTCAGCCGTACTAATTAGACAACAACGCTGTTCAATTGTCGATCGGAATGTCATTTTTAATTTGTAATCTACACAATCAAATGGATCCCATATCAAAGATTTAATTAAATTAAATTTCGAACGAAAAACATAACACGTAATCAACAGTCCTATATACTCTATCGCAGCGCTATTGTTTTACTACTATTTCCAAAGTCGTTAGAATTTTCCGGAAACTGCACAAATTATTCATGAATGCTTACTAAATGTCGCTATAAATTGATTGGAACGCAGTTTAGGCTAAAAATTCCAATTAACCAGTGAAAATAAATTAATCTACGAAGAATTTATTTTCACTAGTTAATAGCAATTTGTTCGTTGTTTATTTTATTAGACATATTTTTATCCTAAATTATTGATGGGAGTACTCATCAGTTACATCGGTACAGGTTAAATCAAGGAATCAACAGAGGGATATGATAACTACAGTATTTAGTTACTCCCACAAGATTTCACGAATCGAACAAGGCACAATTTGTCGATAAGCTTCACGGAATATAAGTGAAGTAACCAGTAAATTTTATAACGGCAAACGCTAATGTAATTGTATGCTGAAACAAAAATCTCAACACGTCTTCTATATCCTAGTATAATCGATGTGAAAATAATGCCACTACTCTCCGCCATAAAAACACAAAAACTAAAGAGGATGCCTCCGGCTAAAATTATAAATATTGTGGACACGTTTCCACTCATGCTAGGACGCTCTAACGTAGTATTCTTGGTTATCGGAGTGAATCGGGATTTCTCCTGAATAAATCCGGACCACCAACTCCAAATCCCCGAAAAGTAGATGGCCTGAATTCGCTTGATAATTCTGGGATTCACTGAACCCCTCATGTGAAATCCAATTGAGTGGTTACCATAGCTTTCTTTGCCGACGTAAACACGGTAGTTGGGGTGTCTCTGATAAACCCTCGTTGCAAACTGCTTGGCTCTGTAAGAAGGCAGTAGCAACGCAGATTTATTGCAAAATTCCAAGTGATGCAACAGAAATCTATCCTGCAAGTCCATTGCGGTATCCGTAATTTTAAGTCTAATGAAGTCCATTGCAGAGCCACTGAGTTTGGAGAGTATATCTTTATTTTGAACAAACGCTTGGGCTATAACTTGTGAGGCATTGGGATGATGTTTGGTGTTGAGGAGTAAACCGAGCGATTCATTGTCGGGATGGTTGGGAACCCTGTTATACAGAGCACTTTGATCGTATGTTTCCGTATACACCATGTTCACCGAACGCCTGTGCCACAGCGCGTTTCCGTGAGGGGGGAAAACACTAGTAAACATTTTCGACCATTCCTCCAGACGATCAGATTTTATACTCGTTAGCAGAGACTGAACATTGAACAAATTAATGGATCCAATTCTTGAAACAATGTCGAACTCATCTTCTACAAGCTCGACGAAATTTATGTACGGAACCAGTGGCTTTGCTGAGATCATGTTGTAAACGTTTGTGTTTTTATATCCGTTACTCAAAACAATTCCAACCAGGAGCATTAATCCGATGGTGATTCGAAACTTGATTGATTTTGCATAGAATGGGTTAAACGGATCTCCTTGCTCTAGATATACTTTAATAATGGGAATGACAAAGTTAGCAGCATCCCTTTTTATTGTACAATTTGTGGCAATGCGTCGATGTGCTTCAGCCAATATTATTGAAAATGCTAGGACAAAAATCCAAACGGAAGTATCATACGCCGATACCAATTCCTCGAGTCCTGTTGACTTTTTTCCACGTCCGCCACCACAACTTACAAATGCCGGGTGTGCCACCATTTCGTCGTACTTTAGACGAAAGTAATTTAGTTCTGGAGTACTTCGATCAAGCAAATCAACACTCATTATAATTGTTGATTCATTTCCACTACCTTGGGTCGTGAATAATTTTCCACTTGAACAAAACGTACTGAACGCGTCAACCATATAAAACATTTCCAAAGTTGCATTTCCAATTATCTCAAACAGGAAGGATGCCATTCCTAATGCAAACAAATCATCATATTCCACAAAACGCAACTGATTGGAAGTTTTAACATTGCCGAACATGGATTGGCGTAGTTTGTGATTGTCACAGATTCGCAACTTCTCCTTAAATTTGAAAACAGCTCCACTCTGTACATAGCTTATGAGAAACCATCGTGATTCAAGTTGAACGGGATAAGAATGGAACATGCCATTTATCTGAGACAGGACGACTGGCATTAGGTAAATGGATAGTCGATGCGAAGTTGCCTGCTCGTAATACGTGCAAATAAGGTATATTTGCTGTACACCACTTGCCTGATGTTCTCCCATTACTGCCAATATGGCTATCGTGTTTGAAATCTTTGGTCTAGCCCCACCATCCTCATGTAGAAACTCGTATGTGTTCTGTGGGACCCTAGAAACGACAAATGCCGCCAGGATATCTGTTTCAAGAATGAAGCTCTCGTGATTCACAAAAATGTGAAACTTGGGAACGAGTGACTCGTCAATCGATGACGTCGTCAGGACCCACTTAACATTTGTTTCGTCATCATAGTAGAAGCCAGATGGATATCGCGCCCCTTTCAAAACCATTGGAGGCATTTTTAAGGAAATGTGCACCTGACAATTCCAAGGTCTAGTATTTACGGAGTAGTTGAAGTAACGTAGTTGAGCACAACCTATTACGTTCCGAATATATTTGGATGTCGCACATTCCCTCAACTGCGGGCACCTTTGAATTGCACTAATTTTTGTTGGGATAACGTCAATGTTTATAAAATTATCTATAATGATGTGGCAGTGTTGACCGTCGAATATATTTAGAATCGCCGAAATATTTACAATGTCGTCATCTGCATGGCCGTGAGGACCATCACCATTATCTGCGCCTTGTTTATCTTCCGTTTCTTGTGTCATGTGTCCAAGTCGGTGAAACGAATCGACTGAAGCTTTTCCGGATGCGTTTATTTCGAATGGTGCGGAAAACAGAACACAGCCTAACACAGTCTGCACAAACAACAGCGAAGGGAGAAGATCCATTTTGTATTTACCTTTAAGTGTCTGTGAGTGAGAGCAGATAAGTCCGCCAAACAGGAAAACAACTATTTTATAATGTTAAATAGGTAATAATGGAAACGCTCACTTCGCCTGCAATGTTAACTGTTGTAGGTGGAAAATGTATCATACTCAATTATTTTGTATTTTGGCTGCTGAACAATATTGACTAGACGCATTGGCTGAATTTAATATTTTGTCACTATCGTCCATAGGCAGTAAGAGTATGTTCAATTATAGCGGGGACGAAAAGCTGTCCTCTTAAGTTGTAATAGTTTTGTAACGACGTATTGAATTATTGAAATATTCAAGTAATACGGAAACAACAATTAATCTACAACAATCATAAGATAGCTGCAAAGCAGTTTCACTGCTTTAACTGGAAATACATACTGATCAATACGGGAATATGCAGGACAACGAGCCTTTTTAACTGCCGTTGCATACTATCACTTGCACAACTAATATACGTGTCTTATCAACTTGTTTTGACATTTGGTGGACTCTGCTGTCTCCACGTGCCAGTAGGTAGTTGCGATATCCTGCATAATATACTCAGGCTTTCAATCTTATTGCGCAGCAAATTTCGTGTACAACATTACCTGATGGGATTATACACTTTGCCTGATGGGCGTTTACTTTTCATATGCCCAGCGAATATGACGGAGCAGAAACAGTTGATATACACCTAGTATTTTTGAACTCTAACATAACTACGTAAAAATGTCGGGATGACGTTGGTCCCAAATATACTTTTCGATGATATGTATCCTCCATCCCGCACATTGGTTATATAACTTTGTATAATAGCATTTTAATGGTGTACATGTCTTTATGGCGTATACAATTTGCGAACAATAACTTTTTATATAATTAATTCTTACCATTTCCTTTTTATACTGACATTGTGCGTTGCAGCACATTTTTTCTACGTAGTTCAACTAGTAAATCAGCGTAGGATGTCAATGGAATGTTGGGTCGCAGTACAATATCCTTTGCTTGCCTAATGACTGACTGTAATAAGTGATGCTGAGTCAAGTAATTAGTTTCAAGGTTACTTTGGTTCGGACGTGAACGTCTGATCGTATATCAGCCCGCCTACGTGACAACGCAATGTAGTTTTCATTACAGAATTCGTCCCATCCACAACACAAGTAAAGCCTCATTTACACGCCAGTTTTCCGAAACGATTCCTAAGAGCAGAATCACCTAATTTTCGAACTGCAATTTTTATCTGATACTTTTGTTGAAAGCGATTTTGGGGAAATGAAATTCATCATTATATTACGAGGTGCTTTCGCACTCATTGTCCTCATTCAAATTATGGTAAGTGTGAGATAAAAGTACTGAATACATTTTGATACAAAAATATAAGTAAACAATATAAAAACTTCAAACTCTATTCTCTCACTTCAACCATAATCTCAGATAATGTATATTTTAGGCAACCTCTGGGGCTCCGGGTGCTGCTGGCAATAAAGCCGCCGAGATGTCTAACAAGAGGGAGAAAAAACATTAAAGAAACCGGTCGCATTCGTCACCAAAACTCCGATGAATACGTAGATAATTCATTGTGCACGTTTAAATGTAGCCAGCAGTTAAGACGAATAAAGCTTGTTGAATAATTTAGCGTAATCATCTCTTGGAATTTGCTTCAAATATTTCAATTAATTCCGTTAGACACCATAACTTTCTGCACAATGTCTGTGGACCTGTAAGGTATAAAGTTGGTGTAATTTCAGCAATTTGACTTTGATTGCTGGCTGCGGGAAACCGTTCCGTTACAGACTACCATAATGTACATAAATGTAACATTCTCATCGGAATGTTTTGACTGTGGAAGTGCAAGCAACATAAAATTACATGAAATATTATTGCTGAGGATGACACCCATTAAACAATATATATGTACACACTTGATGTCGGCGGCAAGTCAAACCTGAGCGGAAGCCTTAATAAATGTAGATTTGTACGATGATTCCGACTTGGAGCGATACCGGAGAATAATGAGAACTTGACTTACCTCCTTTCATACTAATTCTCCATATTACATGGTGGAGCAACCGAATCCCTGAACTACAGTTTAAATTTCGTTTCCAGCTCAATTCCGTTAAGTCCTTAACATTTCAATTTAGCGACTGTAAATTTTAAATTCATCTCCAGCACAAACCTTCAGCACAGATCTTACTGCGGTCCTCTTATAATGTGTAGAATTAAATGGTTTTATGAGAAGTCGCGTTATTTCTTGAAACGTCATCTTTATAGACAATGCATTTCAAATAACAAAAGTGCACATTTACTTCTAATAAGCAATGATTTCATGCAGCGGCTAAATCTTGTGAACATTAATGTGTGACGGCGGTGGTTACCAATTAGGTTATAATGATTTTTCACTTGTGTTCCTTAATTTTTCCTCGCAGGACATAATGGCCTGTCACGTGGCTAAAACTTATACTGGTGCTAAACACAAAACCTACGATTAGTGACCTATGAACAAGGAAGCAACCGTGGCTTGTAAATTAAATATAGTGGCGCCGAGCTATCAAACTATTCACTCCCGAAATTCAAAATTACAAACGGACCTCATCAAGATTGCGGGTCACATTTTTCACATGGTTATCACTTTAGTTACGTTGTAACAAGCTCTATCTTGCTATCATTTAGCAGCCTCATGGAGAATAAAAAACTCACGAATACAAAATGGACCTTTTGTTCCTTGTCAATTTATTAGCAGAGAGGAGTAAAATACGACAATACTAGAGCTCAATAAAAGTTGTTGAAACACCGTTTAATACAGATTGAAAAGGGGACAACGAATAACCAATTGATTAATTGACATCAATTAATTTACTTCGTAGTTAATATACATAGGAGTGAATGTGAATGGTGAGTGTCCAGTCTCGGACAATTATGAAGCCGATTTTTAAAGTGCAAATATTGGAAGCGGAGAGCGAAAATAAAGACGTATTTCTTAACTAGTCAAGCTGAAGGCAAGCATTTCTGTCTCTATCATTGAATTTGAGTTGCATATTTCGAAGCATTGACGACGCAGAGCAAACACATTATACACTTTTGACATCAGGGATCATGGTCCCTTATGATTTTTAAAATTTTGCGCCAAAAATCCCTCCATTTACTCAATGGCTTGTTTGAAATGAATAGTTTATAAATTCTTTTTTTACGCACTTCAAACAAGCCATTGAGTAAATGGAGGGAATTTTGGCGCAAAATTTAAAAAATCATAGGGGACCATGATCCCTGATTGACATATGTAAATATTAGAAGATTATCCAACATTGTAGTAGCTACGGATGGCAATGTAAAAATAACTGACTTCTCGCCAGCGAATTCTTACGGAATTACACTGGATAATAATCCCAAACTAATCTACTTTTGCGCAAAAATATTAATTGTCGTAACCGCCTAACTTTTTTGCTATGTTGACTTTTTTAATTCCGTAACAATCAGTTGATTCTTTTATTCAGATTTTTAAAATGTACTGACAACATGCCTTCATAATCGCGTCCAAAGTATATGTATTTCGAAAATGCTTCGTTGCTGAACATATAGACACATCAAGCAATTCATTATCCAATTAGTTAGCCTGCAATTACATATTTATGGGTATTAATGCTTTTTGATAAAATATGCAGGTATTGTTAGGTTTTATATAAACAGATTTCCTCAAGCTTGATAATTTTTAGAGCACAAGTGCTGGTTTTCACTCGGAAGTTAAGATATTTTTGAAGACATTATTATTTAAAACTCTGTTTGTAAGTACAGAGACTACCTTTTCTGCAGCACGTGCACGTCAATTTATTGCATAATCCGAACATTATGATTTACTCCCCTTCAGAATTTTTTTGCTTTTATGTCGAACAGAAAACTTGAATAAAAATATCGTTGTGATTGAGCATATACTCATACCTCCCAATTCAAACTTACTTGGTACCACAGGATATTCAGCTCTAAAAATATATTCGTCAATCTATTCCATTTTTATTATTATAGATGTGATACTAACAAATAATAAACCAATGACACAAGTTTGGCAATAAATTGAAATTTATTTGCGCAAACTTTTTCGAAAAGAAACTACACATTGCAACGTCAGTTTAGTTGATTCTAATTGTATCAATGTCTGATACACCGTTAGTACAATTTCTGAATGCGAGTAACATTCGTCCCAAGTTGTCCATGTACATATCTGTACTAATAGTCTTGAATATGAGCAAAAAGGGCAAAATGAAACGCGGGAATTCAACGCCACATGAAATTTACATTGGAGCTCTTTTGTAATGCATGCCTACAGGTCCCATTCAAGGCGAATAGTTTACTGTGTTTCGAGGTACAGTTCTTAACAAAGGGTTTAAAATATTTGCAGGTCATAAGGCGTCAGGTTCCGTTATTAGCTTACGACTGCGTTCATCACGGAACTATCCACTTTACTTTCATGTTCCAATTTTAGTGCAAAGTTGTATCCTTTCTTAGTTGCAACATAAAGCAGAGTTGCAAACCAGCAGGACCACGCATGTAACCATGTGTGAAAACAATGTTGTAGCTTAGTGGCATCTTAAGTGCATCATAAGAAAAGAAAAATTGCTCGTAAATTGTTACTTATTTTTACGGAAATTAGATTTTAAAAAATTAATGGTCGATTGGCTCTTGGGTTAATTTACTGGAATTAATCAAATATTATTATAATATCAAAATGAAATATTACATGGTGGCTGGTTGCCTGTTATAAGTAAGAATGTAATTCAGTTTGCTGCGCTAATATATTTGTATCTATATACGACACATTCCTTACAATATCTGTAACTCCAATTTTAAAAGTTTTGATTTGTGCAGTTCGTCGAAAAATTACAAAATTAGGAATTACTTATTGTATCGTCACTAATACTTATCCGTATATGATTAATTTGTCCCTTCGAGAGATTTATGTATCCTGTTAGTGTGACCTACACTTTAAAGGTCAATTTCTTCCTTTGATGGTATTATGTTTAAACACCCTTGTATAAATTAACTGCAAAGTGCAAACTGAAAATGTATGTTCGTGCAGTTTAGTAAAATTGAATTTATATGCCGCAATATGCTGTTATTAAACTATTCGCTTTTTTAACTGATAATCTTTACTTAATATTTAATGCACATGGATTTCAAAAAAGTAATGTCTCGAGTTTTCATGAATTACATATACACCCATAGGTTGAACCTGACTGTCCGTCTGGAATAAAATTGGTACAGATGAGCGTTTCATCTGAAGTAAAGATGCATGATAAAAAGGACCCAAGGATGTGATCGTAGTTATTGATTGATAAATCTGAAAATTGCTAGCAATTATCACCCTATGATCAATTATTTAACTTTGTAACGATACACTGAGGAATATTCTAGATGCTTTAAAATTCTTTTAACAAGTACTACAATCGCTTGAAGCTTAGTGTTTTTGGTCATTGTTCTTTACCGTATTGCTGACGCACTGCTGCAGTTTGGTACTTGTAAAACACGAAAGTTCAAAGAACTTCGTTCCTAATCAGCATGTCTACACCTATCCGTAAACTTAGGCACTACAATTGTCAACATACGTTACAAAGATCAAGGTTTCGTATTTGCTTGGCAATGTTAAAAAATGTTCTAAATGTTAAGTATTATTGTGTATGCATAGTCTATTCTATCTGTTATGTCGAAACTCAAATACTGTTAGAAGTGTTAAATAAATTCACCTGCTCTAAATGTCGGATCATTTATTTATTTGTCACCTTTAGAATCGTAATGTTACAAATTGTCACATTTCTCGTATTGCTTCATAAGAATACATTCCGGCGCGTCAAGACCTATTAAAAGGTAATATTTTTTAATCCTTAAATATCAATATTCAACAATAGAGATTTTCTTGCAAAACATACAACCACTTCCGTGAAATGATAACAATAATAAATGGGTTGTATAACATCCCATCGCATCGACATGTTTCCACATATTTAAACTCAACCAATTGCCAGCACATACATATTGCATTCTTTATTAATTTAAATTACATTTTCTGAGTTGGATATGATAGAACCAGTGGCAGGGTAACTTATAAATTAAAACCGTTTAGTGGTCCATTTTGTTCAACATTCTGTACACTAGAAACTACGTGTTCCAAGTGAGTTCCAAGGTTTTTCTAATTTTAGTGAGTATAACCAATTGGATTACGAGGAAAACTGTTTCCCTTTCCTTGATGTTAGGGAAGTCTTTTAGGACAATAGACTAGGCAAATTTGTGGAGAATGCTTATTGGCAGAAAGCAACTGTTTGCAACAAAATTAATTACTTCACCTAGTAATACATTAAGCTCGAAAGTCATTATAAATATGAAATGTGCTTGATTTCGTGTTAATGTTGGGTTACAGCGGTGTCGAGAATAGATGCTTTAAAAATTAGTAGCTCCGGGTAACTTTTTCAGAACATTTATAGCAGCATCATTTTGTGCACACGGCGCCACCTCAAAGAATTGTCACGCTTCTGACATTTTTATGAATGTAGGTATGCTTGCTTTCATAGTTAGGAAAGGCATTTATTACAAAGTTGAGTGGTGTTGCATGATTGCCGGTGAATGGACAGCTGTAATTGTAAGGTTGCTGAAGCTTTCTCTGTGCATGGAAAATGAATTGCATTTATACGTGAAATTTATTTACTCCAAGCCACATCGTAACTTCAAGTAACTTGAGGGAACCCGTAGATTATTCCGTGGTTTGGATGAATTCAGAAACCCAAAGTAGATGATTATTGTGAGACCATGTGGAGTACCATATATAGTTTTTTATCACTTTCTACTTTCTGCTAAATAAATTTCATAGCTAATAGCTTTGCTTTAGTTTCGCAAATTTATTTTTAGATATAATAGTGCACTGTTTAGAAGAGTGGTACTGAAAAATGACTTAGGTTAATGCAAATAGATTCAAGGGTAATAATGTTTTCAGTTTCCCTGAATAATACTGAACCGCGTACGTACCGAAAAGAAGAATGTATCCAGCTTGGTAAGCTAAAAAGCAAAAGATTGAAAAACTTTGCCAGTGGTTGGTGTGATTTGTGTCATGATCGTAGGTACTTTGTACTCTGGAAAACATATCCTTTGGCGGTCACTTGACGTTGTGATTATACCTTGAAGCATATGTACATTATATGTTTAAAATTGCTATAGTAAGTAATCCAGTCGTTCCGAGATTTCGTTTACACAAACGCGCAAATGAAATTCAAAATGAGAAATAAAAGGTATGAAATAATATTATCGATCCGTTATAGTTAAGCATACGTATATTATTAAAGGATTCTAGTTACCTGAACTTTTGTTCTTAGTAGGACGATTAAATTTAACTTGAATCGACGCACAACTCACCCCAGTAAAGCAACGTTCACTGTTCCATAAGTATCCATTTAATTCCACCGTTTCTTGTGTTAACATAATAGACAGGGATAACACCTAACGAAATTTAATTGAAGATATCACTTCATTTTGTATCATTTGACGTCACGGCAATCTGAGTAACGTAGGATTTAAAAATCATTTACTAAATATTTTCAACATAGTATTTTGAAAATTGACGCAAAAGGCGGCTATTGTTTAATCTAGATAGTTTAAAGTTTGAACCAATTACGTCCGAATCAGAAAAACGTATGTTTAAAATTGATCTGCAAAGAAGAATCTAGATGTTCGTATTTGTTGGCAAGATTCGGAAATCAGAGTTACCAAAATATCATGTCGAAACAAAAAAATATGCATGCTGGCGGTCCCCCGATGTACAGTCTTCGCTCTTCGGCTTTCCCATGAAACTTGTCTTCCGGGCATGCAAATATCAAAACGGTAATGTGTGGGTATCATGAGAATGCCGGGGCTTCCGAATGACATCCATGCTTTATGTTCATTGCAATAGTTTAGGAAAACTGCATTGTACCACAGCTCTCATTCTCACTCTTGTCTTTACTTCACACTTAATGTAATTGTAGAAATAAAATCAATAAAGTATTATCTAAATAACCTACCCTTGCGTTAACCCTAATCTTAATCACTTATTTAAAACAGTTGTGTTAGGTTAACTCAGGCTACCATTACATTAACCCTAACGAAACAGTTCTCCATTTTGTGCCTTTGCGAGAGGTTCACAAAATACAAATGATAACAAATTTTACAATGGAAAGAAAGATAGTGGCCGTGAACGGGAAATCAGTGTAATTCCTGCTGACAAGTAAACAAACTTTTATGACAAGCAAAGATATTAGAAGCCAATGTCATATAACATTGGACGATTGTTTTCAGAATCCTTCCAGTATTACTTATGTCCACATTAAGCAATTTCGTGTTCCAATTCACAGTTTAAATATGCGCTGTAATGTGAACCGCATCCATTTTAAACCAACTATTCTAAAACCTAAATTCGTAAACTAATAAGTAAACATATTAATAATAAGTAAACATATTAAACTGGGACATAAACATAGACAATAGACTAGGCAAATTTGTGAAGAATACTTACCTATTTTCAGAGAGCAACTGTTTACAACAATTTTAATTACTTTACCTGGCAATATATTAAGCTCGGAAGACATTATAAATATGAAATGTGCTTGATTTCGTGTTAATGTTGAATTCCAGCGGTGCCGAGAATAGATGCTTTAAAATTTAGTAGCTCCAGATAACTTTTTCAGAACATGTAAAGCAACATTATTTTGTGAACACAGCGACACATCAAAGAATTTTCACGCTTCCGACATTTCTTTGTATTTGGGTAGGCCTGTAATGCCATGGATTAGGGAAATCTTGATAAAGGTGCCACCTAATGTATTCCGCTTTCTTAAACATACGATTTATTAAAATCAATTTTCAACCATGCCCTCAAATAGCACGATTGCAATCTTCGAAATTCATGTACAAAAGGATTATTTTAATAGCTTTTGTCCTACTATTTGCTAACTCTGAATTTCGTTGGAATTTTCTGGAAAGTGTAGAATTTTTTCATGGCGGTTTACAAAATGTCACTGGAAATTGAGTGGTAAACCATTTGGGTTTCCACTTTTGCTAAGACACGATTTTTGGTAAAATATGTGTAAAAAACTAACTCTTGCGTCTGCATTCAATTCAGCATGGGTGTATATAAATATGTAATATCTTCTCGCGTTTTCCGAACTTCTACAAATGATTCCAAAATATTAACTTTGTCGAAGTTTTTGTTATTAGAACGTATGAATCCTAATGGTTTCTTGTTCATCGTTTAACTGATTTTTTGAATACAAAACTCACATTCAGTTGATTCGCACTACTTGAACAGGATAAATCTGAATTATAATACACATTTTTACTCAGGAATTGTTTTGTGAACTCGACAAAATTATCAAGCACTTTAGCATGGCTTCAATTACGGGTTGCCTTTTAATTTCACAATCGGTAACAAAAGAAATGCATAGTTAGCAAGTTAGTTTCTCATTTAAAAGGGTACAGTAAAGTATAAGCATTTAATAACAAAGATACGTGTGAGGAATGCATGGACCGTCGATATTATCAATATTTACTTTGTACATTGATTTTGAATACAAACACACCAAGACACTCACTACAACGAACCCACAAATACAAATGGAGGCATATATTTCGTAACTATTTCCGAATATATGGCTGAATTCTAATTAATCGCTTAAGGTTACACACAAAAGGGAATGGACATTTAAAATTTGTTAACGAAGCTTTTTGTTTGCCGGTTTGCACACATGTAACGCATGTTTTTTATAAGTCATAATAATTGATATACAACATTTTAAGTTTCTATATCGAGAAGCAAATGGACTCTGCATCGTAAACGCCCTTAGCTAAAAGTTTTAAATTATTTAATTTGATTTTGTCACGAAAACTCAATATTTTAAACGTTTGGTTGCTCTAATAGTAAGTAACCCGTTCACGTGTTATAACGAGTCTGTGCTCTTTCCAGCGTATGCAAGCATTTCTTAATGTAAGGTATTTGCTCATCCGTGTCGGTTGAAGACGTTTAATGTCACGGATGAAGGCCACTGCTCGTGGCCTTAAATTACTCACTACTCGCCACTTTAGTATCAACTTGTCGTTAATATTGAGCAGCTCAGTCAATAGCGCTTTATCTTCATTTGAATTTCAATTCGATTTATTACAGGTCTACCGCTTAATCACCTTATTCCAGTTTAATAAATGACGATAATAAATGTTAATGATTAGCATACAGAATTCAGTGTTGATGCGAAAGCCAAACAATATATGTATTATTTTAAGCAAATATTAAAAATAGTTTGCCACCAAAATTTTTTAGCTTCGATATAGATTATGTTGAATTGGCTTACATGTGTAGAACTCGAGATCACTGCCAGATCAAGGATTACGTTTATAAATTGATATTAAAATTTAAAAGTCAGATTATCCTTCTGAACCTTTCATACTCTCTCTGTATGATACGCTATACTGTACATCGCCATCAACTTCAGATTCGTCGGTCTCTACCTTGATTTAAAGTTTAACAGTTTATCTTCTGAATTACGAGTGTCGGCGTCAGCATGGTAACTGTTACGGAAATATGCCTGACGCAAATTTTCTTTTATTTTTTAACGGCAAAAGATTAAGTAGCTGTGAATGGGCTGTACGAATGCTGACGATGTGTATCCCAATATTCCAAATTAACTCATGAATATTTAACTAATTGTTAAGTCATAATTTGCTAATTAATTGTCTCAAACTTAAGACTCACAGCAAAACGAGTTCTAGATTTCAATTAGTTTATTATCTGGGCGGAGAATAATTTATTAAAATCAAAATATACAGATCGTGTATGTAGTGCCAGCTAGAATTACAAAAGACACAAAGATATTTCATTTTTTAATTTGTAATTACATTTTTGTTCTGTAAAGCGATTGTTGAGTAGCTATAGGTGCAGTCTGCGAATGATCTGATGTCCCTGGAAAAACAGGACGTTCGTTGTGTATAATTTAGTAACTTAACGGTCTTCGAACAGAACCGTGAACTTATTTAGTCAAGCGCTTCTAGCTTCTAGAGTATGTTTAGCTTGAAATCCAACAACTTCACCACAACTATCATGACTTCTGGAAACCTAAATTACACAAAATATCAGCGGTATACGTAAATGTTGTAATTGTCTCTTCACTCCACAATATGTTCATCTCCTTTCCGATTGTTCCTTGGAGTACACATTGTCTTCACAAAGTGAGTGTTATTGCCATGAATGTGAATTGTAAGAAGCGGAACAAACGGACACTCTCACAAAGCTTAGTGGTGTCCGTATCGCACAGAATTTAAATTTTCCAAAGCAAATTCTCAAACGTCATCATAGGAAATTGAAATTATTAATCTATTGGTGATTGCTGAACTTCCCCACACGTTTGTGAAAGTTGAATTTGTGTCATTCGAATTTGGTATCTCCACGTACAGCCTTAGATTGTTGAAAGGTGCAGTTGAGGCTTGACTCATCATCGACAGTAAGGTTGTGTGTATTTTATGATTAATTGGAATGCTCTGTAATAGTCAAATCTTAAATATTAATACCCAATCCATTATGGCTCTGAACTTTTTCATATAGCGTTCACTGCGCAGATGTATTATTTACGTTAGTGAAGTGTAGTAATAAATCCCATTTCCAAAAGGAACTTATAAGGCACCAAAAGGTGCATATTTCCTACGATTAATATGACGTCGCTTTGTGGATTCTGGTCATTTGATGAATAATATTTTTTTAAAGGTTAGCAGTGGGTAAAATCCCGTCGGACTTAGTCAAATTGGATTGATGATGTTATCATTCATAAATAGATTCCGTCGCATTTAAAATGGGCGACCTTCTGCGACCAACACAATTTGCAAGCAGAATTTGCAAATTCAACTGCTCTAATAATACAAATTGCCACACTGTTTCAATCATAAGTTTATTACATAGCCCAATATGTTAAGCAATCTATAAATGTAGAAACATATGCAGCCTTATGTTAGAAACAACCCCCAACTATGAAATTCGATTTCCATACTCTTATAAATTCGACTGATGAATATTGACACAAAAAAGAATGCGTCATACAAGCTCGGTTCTACCTTCGATTAGTCTGTTTCTTCAATGAAGGAGTTGACGTTGGTAACCCTGAGCTAGAGTTAAGTCCATCCTTTCACTACTTGTTTTGGCACCCGTAACGTCAAAAATAACACCAATGGTTTCATGCTATTCAAAAACGCTTTTAGCCAAAGCTCTTCAGTCAATCGTTGTATTTATGCTCGGATTTTTAAACAGTATCATTAACCATTACCGCACCAACACTTCATCAGTTAGCCATCCAAGTTTATTAATAATCTGAAATCAAGGAAAACAACTTCCAAGAAAGATTAGATGGAAATATGAACCCAACTAAAAAAATGTCAACGTCAACATTTAAAATTATGGAGTTATTTTTGCAAATTACATCTTAGGTTCTTTCTTCGTACCTGCAATGGGTTATGGTATGGTAAATGCAAACAGCTATATCCTATAAACCTAAAGGATTAAATTAATAATTAATTGATTCATTTCTACTGCTGTTCATGGTTGTGTCAAATCAGATCATTCGCAATGTCTGTTCGATTCCCTTTGATAACATTTCCGTTCAATTGTCAACCACTGACACTTTTTTGGATGAACTGATTAGAGAATTACCTGGTTCTTTTAGAATCACGTGACTTTATGATGAAATACATCCAAACAAGTTACCTTGAAGAATTCATTTTTTAAACCTTATGTTGAAAAAAAGTTTGGCATTTGTAGATGCAATTAATCACATAATGATCTCAACATCTGTCCAGCAAAGCCACAAACAATAATCCGAAACACATTCTCCTTGACCTGTTAACCTGTAAGTTGTACAAATTGTTAATTGGGTACATTTTACAAAATTAACCGTTTTACTTCAACCCATTTTCGCTTTAAAAATCTAATTGGAACACCACAATATTAAGAGTTACATATTTTCACATTCCGTCTCCCAAGATCGGCGTAGCTTTCTTTGATTGTGGGTCCTAATGCGTAGCTATAAAACTATGCGTCAGTAGTGCATATTGCATATGTATCTCCCTTACGACAGATTAATCAAAACTAATTGATGGTAAATAATGCAATTCGCCAAGATTCATGCTTGGGTGGAAAAAGTGAACTTACATATTTATATCTTCCTTTATATCAACTCTTTATATCTTCCTTTCCATTTTGAGTCTACATTCACCTCTTTCATACAATCGCTAGAATTACGACAAAAGCGAAGCACCTTACATTTATGCTTTCAGGTTAATTGATAAATATGTTATTCACCGTCGCTCAACATACTTGAATTTTGATATATTCCAAGCTAGCAATTCACTGAAAAAAGTTAGCTCCCCAAAAATTAGTTTTCTGCTTTTTGACGCAAATAAATTGTTTCCAACTGAGCTAAATTTCCGGAATTAGGAAAGAAAATTCTCATCCATCCATTTATCAGAAATTATGAACTTAATATTAATATGTTTATTTTACACTTCTAGACTTAATATCTTACAATACATAAACAGTGCCCAAATTTTGGGATGGGATTACCAGTAAACATTTGGGATGGCAAGAATTTTGATAACATTCGTGTAGCTCGTACGTAAACGTAAACTTTAAACTACGTTAAATCAACTTTTGTCTTTTCGATTTATTTTTCCTTTCCCGCCGTTAACATTTCATTACCCACAAACGTCACTTCTATCAACCTGACACCTATGCAAGCTTTTTTATATGACCATTTCAAACGGTGGCCGCTTAATTGCTGCAAGTTTTCCGTAAAACGCAAACAGCTTCCACAATTTTCATTGAAATCTTTTTCCGGAGGTACGCGTGCATGCACCAATTCTTGCCTTACAATTTTTCATATCATATACATAATTCGAGCCGTTGTTGCCAAATCAAGACAGAAATGTCTACTTTTTGTAAACACGTCGGCTCTAGCTTCGTCGGAAATTCAAAGCAGCTACGCAGCAGCTGCAAAAAGGTTACAGGTTGATAGACCAACGACGATAAAACAAATTCAGCTGAAATTACAAATTATAAAGTGCCGGCTAACTTTGCTAGAGTTATCGGAGAATATTTACTCTGCGAATTAAATTTGTCGATTTTAACAAATCACATCCTTCCTCCATCAATTTATATGAGTGAGCTATAGTCTATTTTATCAGCTTATATTTATCTCCATATTTCTATTCAAGATTCAAGATTCAACTTTATTTAAAGTGACACAATAATATCAGTAATATTGTATAAACATTATGAAGTTTTAACAATACATATATGTAACTGTTTTTCATAACATGACACTTGAAAATGTGTTCCGCAAGGACGGAAATCGTGCAACGATTCCGTCCTGAGTGGAAGCCGATTAACAAACCAATAATTCATAAACATAAACATACAATTAAAGGTGGATATGATTTCGATGATGGTGGACTTTTTATAAACCAACCTTTGAACATTTTATTGTGCCTAAATTTGTGAACAAATTTAAGCAATGCCATCTTTCGACGTTCTGAAATTGTTAGTAAATGCATTTTGGTTAAACGTTCGTTAACATCGTTAATTGTTACATGCTTCTTTCTCTTATGACTAACGTTGTCTATGCTAAACACGAAACGATTTATTTTGTTTTGCATTGTAGCAAGATCAAGGTCTGTCTGTACAGCCCAAACTGTAATGCAGTAATCAGCAATACTAGAGACGAAAGCAGAAAGAAATATTTTTAACTTGTTTTTAGGTATTAGTCGTTTAAATGTGTACATTCGTCCCAATGCACTACTTATCTTTGAGTCTACATGGTTGGAATGACATTTAAAAGATTATGTATTATCAAAATTTACG
The DNA here is from genome assembly GCA_004115045.4 of Sinella curviseta. Lineage (NCBI taxonomy): Eukaryota > Metazoa > Arthropoda > Collembola > Entomobryomorpha > Entomobryidae > Sinella > Sinella curviseta. The sequence continues at coordinate 11,390,381 of CM023199.3, read as the reverse complement.
CCCAAATATTTAAAAACACTTACCTTTTCAACGCTTTCGCCATTGATAAATACATGTTCATTCAATTGTTCATATTGCTGTTTTGATCTATAGTCGTTGTTTTTGTAAAAACACATAAATTTGGTCTTGTCTACGTTTATTTCTATATCGTTTTCAGTACACTATTTTAGTAATTTGCTTATTGAGTCATTAAGCTTCACTATTCCGGCCGTGTAATTCTCACAATTAGTAAAAATGACTAAATCGTCGGCATATAAAAGTAAGCCTAGGTCAATGACTTTGGCTACATCGTTAATGAACAAAGAGAAAAGGATTTGACCCAAACATGACCCCGCAGGAACACCATTATCTATGTAAAATGGTTTCGAGATTTCATTACCATTTTGAATATTAAATTTTCTCTCAGTAAAATAATTTTCAAACAGTCTAACTAAATATGGTTCAGCTTTGAACTTGATTTATGCATTAATTTACGAAGCCGAACACTCCTATTCACAGTGTCAAAAGCTTTCTTAAAATCTATGAAGACTGCTACAGCCTTTCCACTTCTCACTCCAATATACTCAAATATCTTTTGCGAGAAAATGGCAACTGCTGTTTCGCAGGATCTTCCCGGTCTAAAGCCGTGTTGTGCATCGTTTAATTTGTCAAGAATCATTACAAGCAATCTATTATAAATGATTTTCTCAAATATTTTTGTAATAAAGCTTAAGTGAAATATTGCACGGTATGAACTCGCTGCACAGGTACCATCAGGTACAATTGATGTGGAAAAGATTAGATTAAACAGTATTAAAAGTGGCTGCACTAACAGCTCTGAAAACTGTTTATATATTCTTCTTGGAACATGTCCAGGAGAATTCATACATTTTTTATGGAACCAATTGCAGAGGTAATTTCAGTATCACTAATTGATTTGAACTCGTATTCTGGGTTTTGTTCGAGATAGAAATTTTCATAGGCTTCAATCTCATTATGTAGCGTCTTTTGAATACCCCTGTCTCCCTCTAATATATACTGTTTCGATAATTCAGTCATTACATCATCAGAGTTGGTTGTGACCGAACCATTATTTCTTACTAATTTTGCTATTCCGACGTTTCTTCTGTTTCTGAATTGCACAATTTCGTTAAATTCATTCCATACCTCTGAACTATTCGAAATTCCGTCGAATTTACGATTAAAATACCTGTTTCTAGATTGCGACACACTATTATTGTATAAATTTCTTTTCTTTCTAAATAAGGATAGGTCACCACTTTGCTTTGTTTGGTCCCTTTCTCTAGCTAACATTTTCAGTTCAGAAGTAAACCATGGAGCAGATTTACCTTTCACGGTCCTCTTTTGTAGAGGTACATGCGTGTCCAACAGAGCTATAATTTGTTTCTCGAAAAAATCTACATTGACACGGACACAGTTTTGGTTTGTTAGGAAATCCCAGTCTATTTTTAAAAAATCGATTTTAAATTTTTCTGGATCGAGTTTTTTAAAGTTTCTATATTCAATCGTGACTGGACTCAATTTATCTAGCTTCTTTCGTTTTGCAAAGATTAACTTGTGGTCAGATCCTGCAAAATCTATACTGCCAGCGTCAAATTGATTGTGACTGCTGACATATAAATGGTCGAGAGCTGTTTCAGTTTGCTTGATCTCGCCGTTTTGTTTTCTCATACCTGACCTGGTGGCACCTTTAATTAATTGAATAAAGTCGTATTCTTTTATAATTGATGATAATTTGACTGCTTCTGGCGATGAGTGCAGGATATTTATATTGAAGTCGCCAAAAATAATTACATCATTATTCCGCTTTTGTTTGTAAAGAAAATTACATAGGTTGCCAAAAAACTCGAAAAAATTGCAATTGACTTCATACGGTGGTACATAGAGAGCAACTATTATTGTATTTTTCATACCTAGTTTTGATAGTCTAAGAATATTGCATTCTATCAAATGTGGTATTTTCATCTCTGTAGGTAATTCTATTGATTCAAATTGGCATGACTGGTGAATATATAGAATAGTGCCGCCACCTTCATCAAATTCCCTATCTACTCTAATATCGTTGTAATTTTGTATCATAAACATGTTTTGGTGGTCACGAGTAGTACACAGTTTAGTTTCTGTTACTGCTAAACATACAATACCTACTTCATTATGTAAGAGTAATTTGATCTCCTCAAATTTAGATTTTATCCCATTGATATTGACATGGGAGAAGTATACACCTTTGCTTAACCTAGGTATATATTCAACACTTATAGGTGTATCCTCTAAATATGGAAGACAGTCGTTGATGTCAAAATCCCCTTCGACGAAAGGCAGCGTTGCGTCGGTAAAGTTGAGATTGATAGGTAAGTCGACATTGACTTGTGGTTGTTGGCAGCGTATACATATCCATCCGTACTTTATGTATACCGGCTTGTTGTCTACACATCCAGTTGGTTTTGTGAACTGCCCATTAAAGTTGCATTTTGAGCATCTCGTCCATCTCCAGATCGTCTCTTCATTATCCATGATAAGGTTGTTGGTATAGTTTATAGTGGTAAGTCCGCAGTCATGATATAAAAACAAGGAAAATGAATATCAGTTTCCGTCTATCTATCAGTGTAAAGTGGAACGGACTTACAAGGCATAGCGTGCTAACCGCACGCTGGTTTTAAGACATTGGCATAATAAGCTGTTATGCCCGCAGCAGAGGACCCTCTGTGGACTGTGGATGGCGAGCTGGATCTTCTCCCGTGTTTGGTAGTCCCATAATTAGATGCAATGCAAATGAGATGGGTTTTGTGTGTAGAGCACAATATAATGGTGCTGTATACTGTCACTGATTTTCACTGATTATGTACAATCTGTTCAGTGATTCTTTGATAAAAATAGATCACTAAAATCTGCACACTTAACTGATTAAAATGATGTATTTTTAAAAACGATTTGTACACTTTTAACTATAATAAAATATTAATCTTTAGGACAGTTAATGAGTACGTTGTTGCTCCGGCTGCTTCTGATTTTCCATTTTCTATTTCTATTTCTTACTCTCTGCTAATAAGTGGACCCATATTTTTCTTGAGTTTCTGTATTCTCTCTAAGACTGAGAAATGTGCAGAAGATCGGAGACGAACTCTTTTAGACGTTTCAAGTTTCACTTTGAAACTGTGATTTTAACTCATCTCTTCCTCATAATAATAATAACACAAGCCGATTTGTCGCGATAGCTGAATTCATGTAAGGTTGGTTTATTGTAGGAAGATGTTCAACTATTATCACGACTATGTGTGTTTCGCACCGCACTGCAGAGTTTTATTAAGATATATGTGCCTTCCTGCAACTATCTGTTGACTTTTTTAGTTTCCATAATGTGATGGCCTAATAATTCTGAGGTCTAATTTAGCGATTTTGCAGACAAATTTTACACACTTTGAGCGTTGGTAGAGAAATGGATGTGGCTAACAGGGCTACGTACCTTTTTCGAAGCACATGAACTATAATATGTACTATTCAGTTGATATAACCAACCAAAAAGCATTTCCATTGACGGTTCTTGATTGTGTCCTTGGGGCACCAAATTCATTGCACAGCGGCGGCAAAAATTTTGAAATGCCAAACAGAGGTTGCAGAACTAATGGCTAGCTTAATTTTAATGTCCCGACAAAGTTATTTTGGATATATGCAAGAATAATGGTAATTTGCAAATATTTTGTTGCAATCGTTATGGTTGTAAGCAGCAAGTACATGATTTTTAAAGGATTTCCGTTCAGGGATATCCGGCACATTTTTAAGGTCTCTTCTGTTCTAGGTACAGATGTTGTTGTGAGATAATAGATAAATATACGAATAAGATTAATTATAAGCTGTGCAGAAATTTCGAAGCTAATGCTTAAAATGTTCCTATACAAGTACGTCGGTTGGTATAGTCATAATAAACCGGTTTTTATGGAGAAATTTCAATGAAATGATGTTGACAAATCTGGTGCAAACCTTTCCCACACTTTTGATTCATTAAACTTGTAACATTAACTCTAACCTTTTATGTGGGACGCATACCTGATTGGAGGCTTTTGTTACCAAGACGGTGCTATTTTATCGAACATCGTCAACGCCCTCCAATAACCGAATACCAACGATAACGAGTTTATTCAAAATCACATACCATTTATTTAGTTATCATCAAGAGCCTATTGTAATGTGTCAGTTGGGGATTATTATGATAATGAACTGTATGGAGCCTGCATTTCCTGTATTTGGAAATTTTATTAACAACCACTGAATACCGAACAACAAAACACAAAAGCCTTGAGAATAATTAGAACCTTCACTTCAAGATTCAGAGAGGCGACGCCAACTTCTAATAACTGGCGTAACGTTATACGTAGAAGGAAATACAATTTTTAATTAAATCTTTGTGTCGGTTCGTAAGATGACCATATTTTCTTATGAAAAAAAAATTATTCATTTTGTTTTAATAATTGGTTAATTGGAAGCATTGATAAACTTGATTTTGTTCTCATGTTTATTGTTGTCATTAGACGTACTATTCCTGGAAACGGAAGGCTTTGAAAACTTTTTTTCCACATTTTGCGCATAATTGGTATATGGAAGCAGGTCACTAAATAGTACCCAAATCGCGAAAGAACAGCACTTAAACATTAATAAATCAAAAAATAGGGGCAATTTTTCAGAAATCGTTTGTGTGCTCTGTAGCCCACAAAACTTGACCTAGAAATCCAAAATTTGGCACAGTGGTGTAAAAAACAATTCCCCAGAATGCGATTTTTGAGTTTTTAAGAAAAGCTAAATACATAAAAAGTTTTGGCGGGAAAACTATTTAATTCAAAAACGGTATAAGATTTTGAATATCCGACAACGGGAGCATAATTAGTACCTAAAACTACGGTTTGCACGTTATTTACAATAATACTAAACTGAGTAATTTGCCCAGAATTTGAAATTAAATAAAAAAATTCGGTCGCAGAACACAATTTTGACACCAAAGTCCTACAATATCTTAGAATCCAAAGGAGTTATGTTATACTTTGGTGTCAAAATTGTGTTCTGCCACCGAATTTTTTTATTTAATTTCAAATTCTGGGCAAATTACTCTGTTTAGTATTATTGTAAATAACGTGCAAAACGTAGTTTTAGGTACTAATTATGCTCCCGTTGTCGGATATTCAAAATCTTATACCGTTTTTGAATTAAATAGTTTTCCCGCCAAAACTTTTTATGTATTTAGCTTTTCTTAAAAACTCAAAAATCGCATTCTGGGGAATTGTTTTTTACACCACTGTGCCAAATTTGAGATTTCTAGGTCAAGTTTTGTGGGCTACAGAGCACACAAACGATTTCTGAAAAAATTCCCCTATTTTTTTATTTATTAATGTTTAAGTGCTGTTCTTTCGCGATTTGGGTACTATTTAGTGACCTGCTTCCATGCACCAATTATGCGCGAAATGTGGGAAAAAAGTTGCAAAGCCTTCCGTTTCCAGGAATAGTACGTCATTATTGTCATATCAATATTCATTGTGTTTGTGTCCGCGCCAATAGTTAAAATTCAAGCCTAAAAAGTTTTTACGTTAACTTAGATATTATTGAGGGAACACACGGAAGTTGTCAACCTTATAGATTATTAAAAGTTCGCGTGGATATGAGCCTTTTGAAGATTACCACAACAAAGCACGATATAATTTTTAAGAAGAAGTTAGGTGAAAAGCACTCAATAAAGAATAATACACTTTAATTGCTTTTATCGTATACGTACATGCTACCAAAAATATTTTGGAGTGTCATTTTAACTCGCTTCATCGATACTCGTTTCACTGACCTGGGCGAGTAGTCAAAGTTTGTTGCTAGTGAAATCAAGAAGTTACGTGACTTTTATCGACAAATTTGTTTCAAATTGATCTCCCACTGAAACGTTGGTTGGATTAATTACGGTTAACCAAATGTGCGTTGTTTAGTTATCTGTCTTTTGTGATCTGTGTTCAAGCTTTAGTGTTCCTATTTTGGAGATGTCAAGGGACTTCTTTGCTGATAAATTAATTCAAGGGACTTCGCTTACATAGAATGACAAGGCAAAGTGAACAGATATTATTCACGAGCAAATCTTTGACACGTGTTAGTTTGCGATGTGAGTAAGGGAACCCCAATATTAAAAATAATGCACCGCAGGCTTGTTTGGCTGCATCACCATTATTTGCTGCGACCACATTATCGGACATTTTTACCGCTACCGTGTCTACGCGTGCGGTCGCAGCCCATGGCAAGTAGTCAATTTGTCTTACTTATAAATATTATAATGCTATACGGTAAACAATTTGTACACCGCATGTTTTCGAAATACCTTCCGCATATCCCAATACCTCCTCCTAGTAAATAACCTTTGAGTGCAGTTAAATCTCAAAAAGGATTATTACCATATATTGACGGAACACCCTTTCAATATTAAGAAAAGTTAGGAAATCTTATAACTTATAACTAAATTTTGGAAGCACGAAACGTGGCATTACAGTTAATTTTTGCTATAACAGATGTACAGAGGACCGGCCCGGGGACATAGCCAATCCAGTATTTGTATACAGTATTTATCTAAACCACAGTTATATGAGGGTTTTTACTGATATTAATCAACAAACACATTCAGTCTTAATTGTACCAATACTAACACGGTAACGTGCACTGCCTCGTGCACAGTAATTATCTTGTTTTGCAGTTCACAAACTTAACATCTGGTTATAAAATGAAAAATGCTTCTCAGTTATCCCGTAGTTAGCTCTTCAAAAATTCGATTTTCGGAAATTAATTTTTAAATGGCTTTTGAGGACCTTCAATCACATTTCATGAATGCAGTTTTTAATTGCTCAAACTTGACTAGTTACACAGAAATCTGTACATGTACAGATACACTTGTCATACACAATAATACTTCACCATTTAGAACATTTCCTAACACTGCTAAGCAAGTCCGAAACCTAGCTCTTTTTAACGCCGGTTGACAATTTGAGTTGCGAGTTTTACGGATTAAAGTCGACATGGTGATTAGAAACAAAGTTCATAAAATTTTCATATTTTACAAATACCAAAATTTAACCTGTAGCAGTCAGTCGGTAAAGAACAATGACCAAAAACACTTAGCTTCAAACTATTGGAGTACTTGTGATAATAATTTTAAAGCGTACATAGTATTTTTCGATGTATTGTTACAAAATTAAATAATTGATCATGGGGTGGCTATATTGTTAGCCATTTTCAGATTTACCAAGCAAAACAACTATGATCACATCGAGGTTTCCTTTTTATCATTCATCCATCCTTCAGAGGAACCGCTCATCTGTACCATTTTATTCCAGAGGGACAGTCAAGTTCATTCTGTGGGTGTTTATGTATGTCATGAAAACTCGAGACATTATTTTCTTGAATTCATGTTCATTAGGCAAAGATTGCCAGTTGAAATAGCAAATAGTGTATTAACCGCATATTGCAGGGCATAAATTCAAATTTGCTAAACTGCAAGAACATCAATTTTTCAGCTTGCATTTTGCAGTAAAACCTACAATGGTTTTTAAACAAAACCAGTGTGCCATAGCTTAGTCGTAGGATTTGAAAGGTGCTGCCGATAAGTTACCCGAAAAGAAAGACCACGTAGGTAATGCCTACGACTCGTTACTCATTAAATTATGAGGACCCGGGATTCTATTATGCTTGATTGTACTTAAATACTTGAATCCGTAATGCTAGGATCCGGAGTGGAGTTGGCTAATGTTATGCTTTAAACTTTTTATGCACAAGCATTTTCTAGGGAGATATTGGTGAAAGTAAAACGTTTTGAGTACTTTCGGGTTGTAACTGATTTGCTTCTTCAGTTCTTCATACAATTGTTGGAACGGGTTAGTGAATATTTTATAGTACCAGTAGCACGACAAAACGAAACATTTCACGACTTGCATGATTTATAAAAATGTTAGGTAATTATCGATTGAGAAGTAGGAAATGATTTGCGTAGCTACTGTACTGTACTTTACGCCCATAGTGCCCATTCGTCTAATTAATGGTTGGCGGATAATTAGATCTAATTTTTTCATACTAAGTAAGCGTGTGCATATCGGCAATGGTTAACTGCGAAAGTATGCATTAATTATCATATCACGTTCTACGGGCATTTAAATATTTAGAATTGTACCCTGCACAATTGTCACTGCTGCACTCAAAACAATACATAAAACGCTTTTGAATTATCTCCAATAGTATTGCGGGAGAGGCGAAAGCGTTTGATCACTTTTATGGAATTTGATGACTCCTGACTCCTTATACGAAAACGTTGGGTCTAGTAATTTATGCTATGGTATTTCTGCAATGTCCGTGAATTTATGCTATGATATGCTACTAAAATATAATAAGCACGGATTGATTCGATATGTCTCTGACGGAGCGTTCCGATTATGTACTAAGCTGGTCAATTATGTTCACAAATTGATTATTCACTGCAGTATAAGAATGAAGCGCCAGACTTCCAGTAAGATAATGTTTGTGTAATACACAGTGTCTTCTCAGCTGTCACTTTTAATTCAAAGCATGCAACTGAAAGTCAAAGCAGACATTTCTGTTTCATATATGTAGACATGTTCTTGTATTTATGCCGAAATTAAATTTTGCATATAAAACACTGTTATCCAAGCATACGACACGTCCTATTCTTGATTAACGTGCACCCCTAAAATCCAACAATGAGTACGGCAATGAGGTATGCAGCGTTAATCTATATTATACAATGCTTGAACACAGCTGCAATTTAAACTTATTGCATTCGCAGAATATACGACATAATTTTTATGTATAACGAATCACATTAAAGAATTGTATAATTGTACATGTTAGTTGGCATCAAATAAAATAATAAGACTACTATTTTCAAACAACACTCTCAGGACCACACAAACACATAATCCTTTCCCCTGGCTTGTTTTTGGTAAAAAATACAACCCCGACAGGACAATATTTTCAGACGTCATACTTACGTCATACTACTTTTGTGTGAAATTAGAATTCTGTACAAATAAATACTGTTTTGGAAACGGCTGCAAAGCTCTGAAGTTTTGAATGCTTGAATACCCCCTATGAAAAAAATAAAGATGAAATATTATTAAAGCATTGAAGATAATGAAAAAAATGTGTCATGAGATTGATGACTATTGTTGTAATATTTGGAACACTGAAAGTGCGGAAATTCCAAAACAATATTAATATTATTAGCTGTTTATTCAATTCTCAACGTGGCTCAACCACTTGCAAGCAGGTTATCATGTTGGCCTTAAGGTCGTTTATTATGGTTTACAAATTAAAAACGATTATGTTAAAAATTATTTTATAAAAACAATATCATTACGCATCCGAGACTCTAGCGCAGCATCAAGTTATTTGTACGAGGTTCTGCAGACGCCCGTCCAACACGCTAAATAGATTGAGATTTTGTAAAAGAGACCGGGGAAGAATTTCCTTTAACATATGAATGCGCATTTGTCGAATTAATACCCACCAGATAGATACGTCGCCGCCAGTGGTGTGTTGAGTGGGTCACTATAACCGCGTCAAAAACTAAAGTTATTGGTTAATTTAAGAAAAAATTACTATTGTGAAAATGTTTATTATACTTTCGTACCATCCATCCAGTGTACGTAGGTCAAAAGGTGAGTGGGAGTCTTTGCCTTTACAGTAACAAGTTTTTATTTACAAGAATAGTAACTAGGTATAAGTTTTACTGGATATGTGTTCTACGCAAAAGGTATTAGCTCTGACGAGAAGCGTGCAGACAGCATGTGAGTAGAGTAGGCGAGGAAGGAGGAAGCACGAGGTATTAATTAGTTGTGGTTTGGCAGAGGTGGCGTGACCACCACTGGGGCAATATAAGAATATACCACATATCCTAATACGACTCCGTCCAGAGTAGGATCTTCTTAACAACTCATTAATAATAATAAATTATTCAACATGTTAATGAAATATTATTTTTAATATTAATCTTGCAATGGCAGGAACCAGTTTCCAGAAGCTAAATTAACAATGCCATGTTTCAACAAACTTTATGTAAACGCCAGCAGTAAAAAGCTGAATGTAAATGGCATTTTAGTTGCAATAGATGCAAGTGTGGGCTTTTGTGTCATGGCTAAAATGGACAGAAACTTTCGTAAACATAGACGTCGTCCCGCATGCTTTTCGTGCTGTAATCATGTGTATACTTATTTTCATATCTACTGTATCCTTGCAGAGTTGGGGATAACCTGAAGGAATAAATAATTTTCGATATGACAGCGTTTTATGCAATTGGCGCCCAGGTAATCGGTAAACCTTGAGTTTTCAAACTCCCTTAATTTTAATAGCTACATCTCTCGTTGTAAGCGTGTAAAGGTGGAACTGAATAATTAGAAGCGAGCATCTGTTCCGGAAGTAACACAGAAACAGGTAATTAAATGTATTTTCAAAGAAGAATCCAGATGTGCATATCTATTTTGTAGTCAGATTTGTATTCCAGTTCGGAGTCAAAATATAAATACATCATTTAAAATGTCGAAACAACAATGTTTCAGATTTGTTTTATTTTTATACAAAACTTGTAAGGAACTATTGGCCTGATTTCTTTCCTCTGATTTGAATACTTCGGAAGTTTTAGAGCCCTATTTTTAATGGGTTTTGCAGGAGAACGTAGACGCGAAGGCAGGTTTTTAACATTAATTTAAACAAAAATCGGGTTTTAGCCGAATTTGAAGCTGAAACGGGTTGCCACTAAGTTTATACTGACATTTTGTAAACATTCATACAAAAAGTCTCCAATTTCCAAAAATTCTGACGAAGCGTGTCTAGTTAGTAAATAGTAGCACATAACAGTTAGGCAACACATGTTCACCGATGTAGCAAAGTAAGCCAAATCCGAAGAGCCATTGAACCTCCAGTAGATAATTAACAATCTTAAATAGAATTCAGTTTAATTGTTGGCGACGTAAGCTGTTATTTTCCATACATGTCGAACCGTGCAAGGCGAATTACTTTATACCTTCCTATATAGTAATAACCTGATCGATCGTTCACGTGTGCTCGAGAGATCGATGTTTCCTGCTTCTATTTCTGTCATGTTGTAATGGACATTCTCAGAACGGACTAAACATGCTCGCTCCACAATAGGACATTTTGTGTTTTTCGTCTCCAGCATAACTCGCACATACATGACATATTTGTAGTTGTTTGTTCTTTTGTTCCTAGCGACCGATAGCAACCAGCCAAGTCTTAGTTTCACGTACCATCTTGATTGCCACAAATGGGTTGCCTTTCTCTTAAACTCTGTATAGATATTTTACCACTTTACCTTTTGGTTAATTCTAGGCTTATTACTTGTAGCGGCGTAGGTGACAGTTTTGAATTATTTCTCACGCCATTTGGAAACTGTTTGGTACACTTGATCGGCTACCGCTTCCGAAGCAACAGCGGAAATATTAAATATGCGGATAGCGACATGCTGGATGAATTAGCAAATGCACCAACAATACCCATGGCTCGATCTGAGCATTCCTGGATTGCGGTAACGGAATCGGCAGGAATTGGTGCACTGATGAGTTGCAATGGCAGAATGTATGCTCTAAACCAAAACGCATCCGAGTTCCGATTTCGAATCTCACATCCAAAGAGTAAGTTGCTCTGCTCCATTCAAGTCCATATTGTTCTCTGCAGTAATAAATGGCAAGTTGTGCATACCCAGAATGGAAACCTGGAGATTGTTCACCGCCGAAGTCCAGAGTCGATTAAAGATTTGATATACACAAGGCAGGATGTTCATCCAAGCGAAAACACCAAGGTTGTGCGCTCATCAACTTCATGGTTCAAGCATGGGATCTATCAAGCTCTTGTAACGCGTCCGGTCGTTTATGAGGAATTGGAGCACTGGGCTGCGTTGGTGGATACGCCTGACCTGAAATCCTGCGGGCAACAGAACATGTGTCATCCTTCATGGATTGCCAATGACAACACCAAGTTGATGCTAGAAATCTCGACTCGACCAACAATATACTTCATTTCGAAGGGACCGCCCGATCCCTTCATGTCGTGGTTTGGAAATAACAAAATGACGCTTGTAAAAACTCGAATAGAACACTCATACTGGCTGAGTAACTTAATCAGTGTCACTGATTTTGAGCAAAAGTACCAACAAATTTCATTCAACAATATGGATGGTCTCCACTGAACTGATCACACCATGTTCAGTTTCGAACAAGAGATTAACTACAATCCAGAAATATTCAAAACTTGGCTTGTACTAGAAGCAGCGAGTCACGATACTCCGTGCACACTAGTTAGTATGATGTCCAGAAACAATGTCACATGTGTAATTTTCCATCAACAAAGTTGGTTTGCTCTGGCAATGACGATTGGACAGGACATTAGTATCTACCACAACGTAGGAGGGATCTATGCACAGAGTGGCTTGGCTTCTTTGCGATCCCTTACATGTTTCATGGAACGACATGACAAGTATTCCATTCAAGACCTACTCGTTGCATTTGATACATTCGTGTGGATAAGCTTGTTGCTCTGCTGTTTCCTAACTATTTTATTGGTCACAGGAATGCAAAATTCGAAACTGCCACTTGCACGAAATACGAAATATCGGGATTCGGTCATGTTTCTCATTCGTGTTCTGATGGAGAAGGGCACAAACCTCGCGGATGCATGTGTAGCTGAAAAGCCACTACCGAAAGCAATTCCAACTGTGGTAACAATCTGGTTATTATTGGGTATAGTCCTAAGCAATGCGTATCGAGGCAACAACATCACACGTCTAGTGGCTCCCGTGAAACCGCAATTGGTGGACACATTCGCCAAACTAGTCAAGACAAATCTGACTGTCTACTCACCCAACATGATGGAGAGATTGCACAAGCTTCTGAATACGGGTTTGCCAATCAATGTACCACTTGACTATGGAAGCTCTAGGTCCGGTAATACTACCGACGTCTCAGAGGAATGGAATCCGTCAAAGGTTCTATACTATCCCGTCCTGGCGCCTGTCGAAGCTGACATGGAAAACAATTCTACCGTATTTGAAACTATGTTGGAATTGGTATACCGTTTGTACCTTCCTAGAAATGTGACATATTCGGCAGAAATGATTGGCGGTGACTACTTTCTCGCACATATCCAGAACTGTGACGCTGCATTTGTCGCCGGCAGTTCATATGTCGAAGATATGGCCTCGAGGTTGGTGATTCGGTTGTGGGAAAAAGATGAACTGAAGAAAGGTTACCGAGAGGACATTTGGAGATTTGTTGCAAAGAGCAGGGATGAAATTTCATTTGAGAGAATCGGGCTAGTTCCTACACATGTGCCGTGGCCGGTTGAAATAGCATTAAGACGCTTCAGATGGCTCGAGTGGAGTGGATTGACAATGAAGCTGAACCAGTGGAAAAGTTGGATTCGCTCTCACGCGGATGATGCGAAAGCGGAGGAAATTAAAATGTCGAAACCAGTCAAGAGCATTGCCATAACTGATAATGTGCTGGTTATATTCTATTTATATCTCGGTCTAATTACAATCTCCGTTTGGATGTTTCTGTTAGAGAAGGCATTATGCAGTTTATTTGGATTGTTAATCTTTGTCAAATACACCGTTCAAAACTATTTGGTTGAGACGGTCAGCACGATTCCACTTGGAAATTCAGACGTTGAGTTTCGTGTCAAAATTTCAAGTGACTGTCCTCTGACAGATTTGAACTAAATATTAACATATTCAAGTTTAAATATATTTATGCTCTTATCTACTTGTAGTATGTTTGGATTTAATATGTGGGCAGGCAGCCGATGATACTAGTGTACATTAATCAAATTATGAGTTTATAATTCTATGCTTCGTAGTGATAATATTGATAATGTAGGTATTATGCTGTACTTTACACTCAAGTGAATACCACTAAACTTCTGCAACAACACCACCAGCACAGTGCTTTGAATATTGCAATTAAAATTCTAAATGTACATTTTCACAAATATAATAAAATAATGCAAAATTTCAAAATGCAACACGTCGCTGTCCATTTACTTTGCTGAAGTAGGAAGATATACCTCTTTATTAACCAAGTAATGCATTTTACACTGGAAACAAGAGTTGTAATTCAGAACAACTGAACATCACAATTTGACGTGGAAAGCGTCAAATTGACTGAACTCAGACGCCATCATATTATGTACCACATGCTTCGAAAACGTACTATAAATCTTAAACGTTTGTCATAATATGCAATATCTAAGCTGCTAAGATGATGGTAAAAACGTACATATGTTTAACGTAAAAGTATTGAATAACGTAAACGTATAGAATAACGTACTTGTAAGATCATTATTTGAACCCTGTTATGGACTCACGTCATCCGATGTTTTTGGGCAACTAATGAAATTGCCATCTAATGCAGGTATTTTGTGTCCTTACAAGGTAATGGCGAATAAATTCGGAAAAAATAAAATTTATTTGTAGACTATTAATCATCAGTTAGTGAATAAAACCAATTTTTGTATTCTAAACCTACGGTTTTTCGGTATCCGAATCTATTCAGGCAAGATCTGTGTCATTGGAACTATTGACCATATCATTTCAACATTGAACTAAATTGCGATCATATAGCATTTCAATATGGTCAACATAAACTGGACTTTCAACTATACAGTTAATCTTAGCAGCTTATGAAAAGAGAAAGTATCTACTACCAACGCTTCTTCGATTACTGTTCATTTTACGATGAACATGATTTCAATGTTTAGTGTAAGGATTGTCTTGAAAATGTCGTTCCGAACATATTTATTGCAAGTGTGATTGCATTAAATAACCCAGCTTCAAATTCCAAGGAAATCATCCTAATGTTATCTCACGACTTAATAATAAACATAAGTAAAAGAAACTTTCTAGTTTAGAAAATAAGATTCGTTCTGTCGTACTGCAGTTGATTAAGGTAACAACACAATTCAATCGAACTGCTCGTGAAACTTACACAAGCGCATTATGATCCCATCATAATAAAGTATGTTCCGTTGAAGACTCGAACCTTCAGGTTTTGCACTGGAACATTGCTTGCAGTTAATTTTTTTACTTTCCCTAAAACGGAATTTGCGGTACTCTAATTGTTATAGCTGCTGAGTTTTGGACACCAACATTGTCGCTTCTTTTTCTCTGATCGTAGTTTCGTTTTTATATTATACCCAAAAATATATCGAAGCATTTGTTTAAACGTTGGAAACTTGATACCTTTACAAGTTCCTTCACAAATTAATTTAACTAACTTCAGAATGAATGTTTGAAAGGAATAATGAGTAACTACTAAGAATGAATAATCACTTCAGAAGAAAATATGCACAACATTCATGCATTACAGTTGCTCCAAACACTGACTTTTTCTAGGAAATTTAAGTTTATAATTTTGATTAACTCGCTTCTTTCTTCTGCATTTTTCTTGGAACCTGTTCTTTATACGCTTATTTGGTTCATTCCCACCATAATTCTCCGTTTAACCTCTGAGCACATACGCAAAGATGACACCTAATGCCTTAATTAATGGAGCCGCGACAACTATTATATATTAGGACGTCGAAGATGCAAACTCATTAAAAATGAAACTTAAATTCAATATGCCATTAGTATGAATTGCTGCATAATAATAATGGATATATTCTTATAATATTGTATTAATTAGAAATAATCCACAAGTTATTAATTAATTACATGTTATCGTTACTTTTACATGGAATAAATATTACTGTCAATAAGTCCAATTTAATCGATTGAATCAAGTTTCATTCGTACTAAACATTAGCGAAGCTTATTTTCGATTAACTAGTCCATAATCAGTATTAGAGAAATGCACCGTCACAATCCATAAAATATTTAAACAACTATCTGCATCTTACTTCGAAAAAGCATAATCTAATCAATGCCAGAATGATTTGTATGGCATCTACGTCACTCGTTTGAACCCCGCACTACTAAAGGTTAAGAATATTATCAGGTTAGCAGGCTCCATGCGGGTAATGAAGTGTAGTTTTGTGGAGAAAATTATATCTTGGTGGGTTATTAGGTTTTTGTCAACTCCCAAAAATGTACTCAACTTTATTCCAAACTATCCACGAATGATGCACTTAATATTTGTGGGAATAGGAAGAGTACACCGATGATATTATACATATTGTATTTCAAAAATTTACCAACATTAATACCAGAGATAACGTAAATAAAATTACCAGGCCGGAATTATATTTGCTAACATTTTCAACGCGTAGATAATATGTGTAATGTTATAGGAAAAGGGGAATGTCTGTTTTGTTGTCCGTTACAAAGTTGTATGTTCGGCTTAAACATCGAGCATACAACTTTGTAACGGACAACAAAACAGACATGCCCCCTTTTCCTATAACATTACACATATATTCAAAATTTTATGCGAAAAAAACTGTCAATAGTTAAGGAAAGAAACCCACAAACAGTCTATCAACTTGGGCGGAGTAAAGAAGAAAACAAAACGCAAGTGTTCATTTTATTACCTCTCGAGCAAAAAATAATACTTTTTTGAGCTGCGCACAAAATTTTATTGCCCCACCACGAGAGCACTCAACCATTCCGATCGAACAAGTGGAGCTGCCGCAGCATGCAGCTCCAATAGTAGTAAGAAATGACAAATTATTCCAACTACGTGTCCAAAGCAGATATGTATATCACAAACACAAGTGCACGCCAAGTTAAAAACGGAAATAAATGACAAATTAACGGAATATTGTGATGTATTTTCTTTTGATGGGAAAAAAGGGAAAATGAATGCTGTATATGACGTGATGGCCGAAGGCTAGCCAATCAAACAAAGGCACCTTTCCTTGTTCTAGAAAGGAAAACGACGAGATTAATGCACATGTTGATAAGTCGCTTAAACTTTTTTGTTATAATGCCTGATGACAGTGAGTGGGTACGCCCATGTTTCGCAGTACAGAAAAGAGATCCCAAAACCGGACTCACGCAAACATAAACACATTCAACGAACTCATCAATTCAGTGCATAGACTTACCAGTGAATACCAAGCATACACAGCCAGTATAAAAATGTTAATGGAGAAAGTGAAGCATCTTATTATGTTAAAAGCTGCAAGTCTCCAGCCAACCAGTTATAAATAAACTCATGGATCGCAATTTTTGGTGCAACAGGAAAACACGAGAGACCTAATTGATTCATTGTTACAAGTGCGTCGCATCCTGTGCGATATATTTTCCAGTTGTTTTCCCGTTATTAACAATATTGCGATGATTTTATCCCATATTTTATTCGCCATCAACTATCAGCGAGGGGAACTACACATATCACATTGTTTGCAGTGTGATTTTCTCCGAGGACGCAATTTTCACCAACAACGCCACAGACGGAGGCGCCGTCGGCAGCCCCGACGTTAACACCCAGAAGAAAGCGAGGATTCTGCTATTGAACATGGAGCATAACCCAGAGCCACGCGGGAACTTGGGGGCGTAAAACACTCGGGTGAGGACGTTGTTGCTGTTTTACATGTCGACTTTCTGCACTTGGATACGTTTCATCCAGGAAGGACAGTGATATTCCGTGCGAGCCGTGTCCACATACCATTTCTGACCGATCTTTTGTTATTTCTGACAGAACAACTCCAGCCACCAGGAACTACCCTGTTCCGCCAGCCACAACCTCGTTTAAGAATCGCCACAACCTTACAGTCTAGCCATTTCTCCTACCGCCCTAGAACACTTTCCAACTTACCCCTGCCAGCACACTATTCCAATACCCCAAATGAAGGAAGACACCGCCATCGTCAAAACCGTGAACCGTAACTTGGTCATTCTAAGGAGGATTCAATTTCGGATATTATTTTTTGTTATTATCTACAATAATTCCTTTTTACTTAACATATTATATGTATTATAATTAACTATATTATAAGTAGTTTGCCACTACTGTTAGTGCATTGTTCGCAATGGACAGCCTCAATACAAATTTTCGCCATTTACCGAATCAGTATGATGTAAATACTCGTTCATTTATTGATTATATTTCTCATTTTGTTAGCTCACTAACTACATACCTGATTAGACAGACGAATCCTTCACTTCTTTTCACTAATCCAATTCAATTTATTTTCACATTTTATTATCATTTTAATAAGATTGCTGGTACACAGAATTACTGTTACTGATTTAATTACAAGATTACTACATGTTGCATGTTTTTGTAAATATTATGTTTATTTATTATGTTTGATTAGTTAGTTTCTATAATAATAATTCCTTAAATACTTACTGTATTACTTCCATACGCTCCATACACTCATACCTTCCATACAATCTATGAATCGGGGAACATGAGACACACTTAGTTTTATACGCAGCCGTATACCCCATACATGCCTAAGCTCCTTTTTGCCTTTCACGCATACTCGCCTTTCCTTTGCTCTACTCATTTATTGTCGCTCTATCGCATCACCGATCTGTGTATCCACAACACTTCAGCAGCACCATTCACGTGTCTTATGTCAACTTTCCGTGTTGACCTTGAAAGCGAAGCCAGAGATGATGATGTGGATGGTGCACGCGTTTAGTCGAAATGCTCCATCGCCGGTGCTGTTGCTTCTGCATGCACAGACCCACGGCTAGTTGATCAAGCTTCATTCGGAGTTCTGAATCTTTTTATCACTCCAAATAAACAATCTCGCCTCTCTCCTTACTACGACAATTTAACAGACCCCTTACACCCGGTTTATTTAGTGTTACCCTTATTTTTAACAAGCGGTCCGTCCGTAGCATTCGTGATGGCATGCACCCGTCCAATTTCACGGCATTTCCTTTTTTCTATTCGCTAAAAACTCTTTCTTTCGGCGGGTGGGCGTGTTACGTGATGTATATTGTCATGTATGGCCAACGGTATTAATGCATGATTACATAACACGTATGTATGAACGTATTCCTAAATGTAAATACGCGTAGAGCGTATACGTATAATGAAGTGTAAATAGGTTAAGATGAACGGCCTAACCTAACTGAACCTAACCTAACCTAAAAGAATCGATTATTCACAGAACAGTAACTTTAGGCATTTCCGGCAAATTGGCTTTCCGGCAATTTGGATTCCGGAAATTTTGTCATTAGTTTACCAATTGTGGCCATCGAAAAAACAACAACAAAATTAACAGGATAGAGTCATCATGCATCAATTTTTGAAGCAGCACTAACCTCAATAACTGTGTGCCATGATCTGGAAAATGGTTTTTGAATTTAATATTTTTGATATGTCCTTCACAATAGTTTGTCCACTAGTTTAGTCAGTAGACGTGGAGTTGGATGTATGCAGCCATATCCGCTGTTTTAAAAATTGGTCTATATGGAATCTAATGGGAAGAATTTGCAGTATCCATTGCACAAATAAGTCGCAGCGTTGAATGCTTGCCAGGTAAAGCCGTCTGTTGCAAGGGAAAAGTTTAATGACAAGACAGCTTGCTGCTGGAAATCCAAAAGGTTTTAATAGGATAAAGCCGAAGAATTCCCAAAGAAAATGTCGACGTTAATTGTGTTGAGTTATATGATTCACACTTCATTCACTCTAGACGAATATGATTACGCACAATGATGGGTTCCATTGCATATGTGTTTTATGAAGCACATCATATCAATTTTAATCTTATATATTCAAAACCATTTTGAATTAGATTAATAGTTAGCAATGTTTCTGCCCTTATTTGCACAAGCAAATAACCTCGATGCAAACTTTCCATTCGATTTTGCCTTCTTTAACGTAACATTACTGCACTCTTTAAGCAAATAACTCAGTAACTTCTTACGATAACTTGTCGGACTTGACATCGCCGACTCCATTTTTGATTCAAATCATCTCCAAGATCAACGTATCATAATTTCAAAATCTCGTTGTCAAACGGTTCATGTATATTTAATTTTAATAAATTGTTTTTATTACCTTAGTTTATCCCTTTGCTCTTAACATGATATGCACATTGTTTTAAGTACAGTTTAACTACCAACCGCAGGCTTATATGATGAGTAACCTACGTAGCAATAAATGTACACAGCTCAGAAATTAAACTCAATGGCGCCGAGTTGAATCCCCAAATCTACCAGTAGGCAATAAAATTGAATTTTTTATATTCAAACCGATGAGCTGAGCTTTGCATAAGGTAAATTGAATCATAGCAAAAAAGGCAATTCTTGTCTTGTCCATGCGGTACTTGTTTGGTTGTGTTCTTTCGAAACCACGATTTTTTCAGCTAACAATAATATTACTTGGCTGAATATTCTTGTCAAATCAATATAATGACGGATATGGAGTTATTTTGATTTTTTCGCATAGGTAAGGTTTCGTTAGTTTAGGTTAGTTTGTAATCAAAACGAACCACTATGTTGATACCAAATAATAAAGGCATGCAATTATGACGGAAAGAAAAATCCTGCTGTGTTATGAGTTTCATCTCGAATAATGCAATAACTTAAATATTGAAGTTCTAATTAACAAATTAGAACTTAAAGGCAATTCACAAATCACAGCCCAGAAATCACGCTTAATGAGTTAAAGCATAATGTTTTTTCCTCCCTGAACTTAACGTTGAGCTCTGTTAGGACTCCTTCTCATAGAAGTTGGTTATAGTTATGGATGTAAAATAGTTTCTAGCAGATCATTTCTTTGATAATAAAAGTAAATCAACATACCATTGCAAGCAAAGATATTGTTGCTACATATTACTTTGACGATGCCAATAAGAACGTGCACGCTGGGACAAAAAAATTATTAACTAGATGGCCTATTTCTCCTGTGTTAAACCGTGGGAATTTATGATTAGGTAATATCAGTCTAGTACCCCTAAGAGTGCGAATTTGTACCCCTAAATTATTAAAATCAGTTATAAAACCGGAACGTATTGCCGGACAATTTTCAAAAAATACGGAGGTGTTCAGAAAAACCGCAATTAAACCAAGGTCAGATGTGAAGAAGTGGAAAGGAATCAATCAAGTTAATCCGTGTTGCACTCAATTATAAACTGTACAGTTGTCGTGAAACTAACCATTTTGCGTTTGTCTTGTTGTTACGACATATTTAAGCTTTAGTCACAATTGCGTATATTTATGTGCAACAGATACGTTGGTGTGGTGAATGGATATTTGAAGAATAGCAGTTTCAGTAGGATTGTGTTGAAATTTTATTGTTTTGGTGAAATCTATACTTTAAGTTTTGTACAATAGAAAATGACGTTATTGCATACTGATGTCTAGCATTTCTTAATACGTGAAAGGATAAAGATGCGCTTGGAAGTAATAGCCCATCTCATCTCCTTCATTTTTCGCGTTATCTCGGTTCGTAAAACATTCATTGTTCTCGTGGACGCAATTTATACTTTTTTGTCGCAATGATTTAATCATTGACATGCTCAGCATTGATGCCAAAACGTTCAGACCAGATATCCGGGTTTGGAAGACCTACATATCTTTGAAGACTTGCAGTAGTGGAAGTGTGGATTATACATATATTTAAAAGCTACGAAAATCAACACTTCCGATCAACACTGGCTTACTTTTGCGGCAACAATTGGAATCAAGCAGCCATTATTACATTTACAAGCGCAAGATAATGTTGGGGTTTCTTCATGTTTCTACAAGTGAATATTGCTGCCATAAATCTGATTACCGATAATGGGAATCTACCGATCATCGGGAAAAATATAAAGATAATTGGCCATCAGTGGAACATTATTCTCCGTTGTATCACCAAGTGACAAACCAACCTACAAATCTACAATTTGAAAATGGATCGTTCACATTTAAGCTATTATCGATATCATGTTTGTGTATAATTTTATTGTGTGTCTTCCTTGGTAAAACTGAAAACCATCAAAATAGTACTCCGAGCAACAACACTTCCTGTAATTGTAATGGACTCGCGTCGCCACAGTTAAAACACTGGTGATATTGATAATGTTGTGCATATTTTTGCAATCTGCAATGTAGCAGCTTCCCTCAGCTATAAGGCAGAGTTAAATTACTATTTTTGTCATTTCCTCATCTACCAATTAATAGATAGGTTTTTCGGAAATGCACTTTTCCCCCTTTATTTATCACATCGCTTCCGCAAATTATTCGTATGAACCTGGATAGTGAGAACATATCAGTCATTCATTTTCTTGTAGTTTGTAAGCGATAGGATTCCTGATAATCAATCACCCGCCGATGTAAATACCGTGACGTTTGAGTTATGACAGGAAAATACAGTAGGTATTTGATTACCTGAACAAATTCCGGTATGCCACGGTTAAGAAAGCTATTGGAACATGTTTCAATTATTCGGTCTTTCAAACAAGTCACAGAATCAAATCGACCGTCAATCGGAATGAATTTTAAAATAAATTTGAATTGCAATTTGAATACGACAATTTCACCTAAACCAATATCGTCGTCTTATGCCAACAAATAAATTAATACAAATTGCAGTATTTTTCATAATAATATATCTATATCTCTGTTTTCGACCATACTACAGGTTACAAACATTCTTTTCACAATTGTGGAATTAAATTAAATTTCCCAGGATATAAACAATACCATTAGCAAAGCAAGTGGCATATTTGAGTAGTACAAAATTAATATACTCTTAAATATAGGTGATCTTACGAATTACAATTTGTATCCATTGCAGCTGCTCGGTGCACTAACATCTGATATGCGGCTACTACTTTCACTTTTGATATGTCAAGAACGAGAATGCCCGACCACGCGACCAAGTCGCGTCTAGAAAATAAGAAAAATCGTTAAATTAAACAGTATGAAAATACTATAAGAGGCAGAGGCATCTGCTCATTTCCGAATAATCATCCACGGCAAACGACGTGAACGTACCACATTATTGGCATACTACTTGATGTTCACTTGATTAAATCCCGAATTTTATCATTAAATCCCGAATTTTATCATTAAATCTCGAATTTTATCATTAAATCCCGAATTCTATTATTAAATCCCGAATTCTATTATTAAATCCCCAATTCTATTATTAAATCCCCAATTCTATTATTAATAGATAATAGATAATAATAGATAATTAAATCCTGATTTCTATCATTAAACCCCCAATTCTATCAATTTCATAAACTTGCGGAAAATTCTTGGGGTATCATCAATCCTTGATAAGCCACGTATTTTAAAACGTTTTCCATATTTGAAATCAGGGGTCTCGTTTACCTGTGTAATGAGTTTCATAAAATTACGTTGAGTTCTTGGGTTATCATGACCACTTATCAGTCCTTGATAAGCCACGGATTTTAAAACCGATGCCATATTTGAAATCAAAGGGCTCGTTTACCTATACGTAATGAGTTTCATAAAATTACGGAGAATTCTTGAGTTATCATAACCCTTCGTCAGTCCTTGATAAGCCACGGATTTTAAAACCGATGCCATATTTGAAATCAAAGGGCTCGTTTACCTATACGTAATGAGTTTCATAAAATTACCGAGAATTCTTGAGTTATCATAACCCTTTGTCAGTCCTTGATAAGCCACGGATTTTAAAACCGATGCCATATTTGAAATCAAAGGGATCGTTTAGCTATCTGTAATGAGTTTCATAAAATTACGGAGAATTCTTAAGTTATCATGACCCCATATCAGTCCTTGATAAGCCACAGATTTTAATACCGGTGCCATATTTGAAATAAATGGGCTCGTTTACCTTACGTGATGTCAGAAGTACACGACGCATCAAAACGAAATAGCCCTGCAGCTGAGCTGCGCAAAGCAAACCTCAGCAGAAACAGGACTGAACGCGTACGGCACAGGGAACACAACTTTTGCGGTCAGACATCCTCTGTAACTTCATTTGTTTTAAGAAACTAATATATGGAGTATTTGAATGATGCTTGTTTTATAAATTAATGCAAGCATTAACCTAACGTTGAAGAAAAATTAAGCAAAAAATAATCACCCCAGGTAGGATTCGAACCTTGGACCTCAAGCCGGCACTCTCGCCACTACGCCATAAGTGTCATTGCTTGACAAAGGCTGTTTAAAGCGGTCCTAAGTTCAACAAATCCAACTCAGCTATCTAAAAAGCCAAAAGTGAGTTGTGGAAACCATTTCCTTTTGTAATGTATTGTAAGTAGATTACACCAAATGTTTTATTTTGAATCAAGTAATTTCTCAGATTTTACTTGAAAAAAAATCGATTTTGGAGTGGCCGCCAAACATCTTGACTATGCATGAAATTGGCATCCCGCTAAATTCAAAAGTTCAAATACACATCATGTTTAATTAGTTAGTTATCGTCACGAAAATGTAAATGTTTCTGAAGGTTAGAATGTGTTATCGTTATGTTCATTATAAACTTTGAAATACTTTAAGCCACAAGCTTTTTTCTAAAAATTAATTCATCAGCTAAAAAAGAAGCCGTAAAGTAGACAATATTGTTGTTGATTTATTTAATGTTATATATTCGTCACATCAACTTACTGAGTTACTGATACGATTTTTTATTAATTGACAAGTTAAAGTGTCATCAATTGATTTGTCGAAGGAAATTAGGATACAACCCACTCAGATGGCATAGTAGAGAGAAAGTTTGTTGCTAAAATAGCATGGTTCTCCTTAGCTATGAAGCTATGAATTTATGAAAAACGGATTTGAACTATCGCGACGTATTGAAGTGGCTTTCCTGAGCTTAACATAGCCGCTTGTACGTAACCTAACAAATTTGCATATTCATTCTGAAATAACTCCTTAACTCGATTTCCTTAGGTTTAAAAAATAATCCAACTTTTTTTTTGCGACCAACCAAATTACTTCCGGAATAAAATGAATGTAACAAATTGACACAATTAATTTCTAGCATGCATAAAAAATTATCCCAGTTGTTTGCAAGATTGTTACGAAAATTTAGACGCTACTTGCAAATACATCTTCTCAAGTAGAAAAAACTGACACAGGTAGACGAGGGGACTTTTGTGAAATATATATAAAGATGATGTTTATGCAAGTTGTTCTGATATCTCCCTATTAAAAGCTAGGTTAGTTTAAGCTAGGTTTTTCGTTGAGAAATTACCCTTGTTCCCTTCGATTCAGAAAGAACACATTTACGAGCACAACTGATGCACAACATTTATAGAACAAAATGCTGCAAACCTTGTTTGAAAAATTTAAGGACAATAATTCGGTCAACCACATAACCATTCGTTCATATAACCACATTCACGGTAGAACCTACTTTTTTCCTTTATTGAGAAGATGTATGTACGAAGAATTAATTATTTTGGAATATTATTTTACGGAACATAAATTTCAGTCCTTTACTTATGGTTATCGAGAAGTTTATTGAGTCATTACTCTCCGGCAATGTTTTTTTTACAAATTGGTTTAAATCGAAAACTGAAGGCGAAAATTGATTGAAGAAATACCATAAACTTCAGTGATACAGATTGGATGGCAGCAATACACAAATCATGCTTGAGCAGTCTAATCAACAATATCCAGGAAGAATCCATCAATTAATTATTAGGCCGCACTTCCAAGTCAAGTCAAAAGTAATTCCTTAACAGTATGTTTGCTGTGGCGACCATTATCATTTGTAGAACCTCACTGTTATAAAACAATATTAACTAGGTCCTCTTGTTCTTCATTTTCGAATAACGAAGTTGCTATTTTGTTGTTGAACAATTAAACTTCTACTAATTAATTAGATTATGATTCAACTGGGGCGGGTCTCGAAGCCAATTGAAGCTTTAGCGTCATCATTTCGGTTTTGAACGTGAATTTAGATTAGAACGAGTCACTGGTTCACATCATCAGCTTACGTTTAACAAAAAATTGGTGGGGTTTTTTGTCCCAAATATATTCAAACATCCGCACATTTTGCCTTGAAGGTGTACGAAGCACGTTTCATTTTTTTTACTTTTTATTTGTTATTCGGCTCCTTATTTCACAAGGCGGTTCATCATTGTTATAACCAATTTCATAAACAGTACTTCAATTAGACAATACAGATTATCTTACAATTAGTTCCTCGGGGAAATGGAAATATCTACAATGGTAGGGGCGCTTCTGCGATTTCAGTATATTATTGGTAATTCATGCGTTAATAAGTTGACCGAAGTGGTGTAACCAAGGTATTTAATTATCCATACGCGCTTTTGACATTTAAAAACTACTAAAAAATCAGAGGAGCTGGGTTTGAGAAAATTAAAATAAGTCTGAACAAGTGATTTTACCTGCAGCTACTTTGATGACAGAAGAGAATATTTTGATTTAAAAATAACACTACCATCATACATTCTGCTGTTCCTCTAGACAAGGAATGGCATTCGCTGATTCCAGAAGAATATTAAAACATCACCATCTCTCTGCCTCAGTTTAATCGATCAATCATTGTAACGCCACAAGGAACATATTGTGACCAATTGTACAATACTCACATAAAAGGATTAGTTTGGGACGTATTTGCAGTTGCTATTATTTCCTTCAATAACAAATCTGAGCGCTGTCTTTTAATCTTGCATTTGTACTGTTGGTTAAGACTGCAGTTCACAAAAATGTGCATATTAAGAATTGTCATGTATGATCTTCGTCTTCTATATTTTATCATTGGTCCTGCTAAGTATTATATTGTTGCTTTACAAAGCTTTATATTGTACAAAGTACCAATAACGCTCTCATTAAATGATTTCCTTTCAAAAGGGTATTACAAGGTGCCCTTTTCACGTTTCTGATCTCTACCAGTTACCGAAATGAATACCTTGATTGACTAACCACCAAAACGTTACAGCCTCAAAAATCTTTCCAGATGTACTTGATATCTCCACCCGCCTGCAATATACAGTACCAGCAATCTTCGTGGATCTGGTTCAGAAAAGGGTTATACTTTCCTCCGAAAACGTTGCAACTAAGCAGTCCGACAGGACATAAATAGTTTCAAGACGGGTCTGCTCCGTTGTGATGTAGATGGGTAGACTTTATGGGACTCAATGGCATGCGGTGTTTAAAATTTTATTGACAAATTAATGCTGAAGATTTTGACGTGGACATTTTACAGAGAACTAATGCACGAGCTTCGATATCGTAGTTTTTATGTTGAAGCTTCTTTTATGGCACTGTCAATTGTTTTCAATTTTACGTTGTTTTAAATTTTACTGTTGGTTATAGTTTTAAGTACGAAGTCGGGAAAATAACTAATGCTTGTAGTGCGATTTAAAATAAACCAGATATAATTTTTGAGATTTCTGTTATGAATAGGCCAATTATTCTGAGCAACATTCTGCCGTAACCACGAGTATTTAAAATGTACTTTCATTAAATGAATCCGAGCTCAAGGTTAAAAGGATTAGCAAACATCAATTAACTTAACGCCAGCACTAAAATACCCAATGGTCATTTCAACTAACAAAAGTAAAGGTTCGCAGGTCTTGCAGTAGTTAATTGATAGAAAACCGGAAGGTAACTGATTACGACGCTGCGGCGACTTCGATATGCCAAACTCAGCTTTCAGATTTCATAAGATTGTAAGATTGGTTATGCAAAGATAAATGGGATGCTGATCGTTTGGCTTTGAAAAGGTCAGTCACCAAATGATGTGGACAGTATTCAAGAAACATGACGACATTTATAATGTACAGAGAATAATTTTATTTTACACACCAACTCGAATAAATGAACAATTAAATGTTTTGGCCAATTAATAGAAGGCAGCCGGTTGAGGCAAAAGCTGAGAGAGGAGTGAAAGTGGGGAGGTGGTGGTGGACTGGAACTTCTTAGTATAAGGTTGGAAGAGTAGCTTAACATTATATTTAAAAAATGCTATACACATCTTATAGAAGCTGTACATTAACACTGATTCAAACCGGAAGCTTTGGGAAAACTGGAAGCTGAAGGCACAACACGACAGTTTATTCCATCATGCTGCAGAGATAAATTGTTTTGATAGGTACATTTTATTTTGTGAGTTCTACTTTGAAATTTTGTTTGCACCACAATTGATACCAATTACAACCGTGTGGTTTAAATAGTTTCAATGAATTGTTGATAAATATCATCGCCATTTATTTCTGGTTTCTGGCATTTCTGTATTAATACAAGTCACGTTTGCATTTGAAACCTAGTAATGAGAATGAGTGATAACTCACTTTTATCAAATCCCTTCTCATAGCAGAGTATCGGCTTATCGGCCGATAGCAGCAGCATCGAGCAAGAACGTTACCTGTAAACATTTCAAGTCCACGGCTTTGACCACATGTCTCCCGTAATTCTCTTCATAATTGTGTTCCTCACACGTATCTTCGTTATTTATGGTTATACTTTACTGCACTCTTATAAATGAGAAACTATCTGGCTAATTATGCATTTATTTTGTTACCGTTTTGTAAAATTCAATGGCAATCTGTAATTCAAGCCATGCCAAAGTGCTTGATAATTTAGGCGAGTCCGTAAAAAATTCAGTAGTTCAGTATTCAAAAATCAGTTAAAAGATGAACCAGAAACCACCGATACGTTAGGTTATATTTATCTGGTATTAGTAACAAATTCAATGTAGGCCATCATTATATCAGATGGAGTAGATGTGTAACATTTATCAACAGCAGTTTTCCTGTCTCAAAGCAAAATAAATATGTGGACACATTGTGATTTAAATTTATATTGTGTATATGTATACTTCAATAAATGTTCGAAACGCAATCTGATAAACGTTAGCTTTTGTTTCAGTGTATTCCCAATACGCAGTACGACCGCAAGTTTCTGTTCTGGAGCAATTTGTGGATTTCTCAAATAATTGCCCCATGCAAAAATTTTCTTTTAAGAATATTAACATCGTTCGTTGAAGCTATGTAATTTGACATGTTGCCCAAAAGTGAATTACAGATGATACTTTATATTTTCATTCAAACAAATAACAATCTTATTTTATTATGATTATGTGCATTGTACCGAAATATGACGATATTAATATGAAATCGGTCGAATATCAAGTATTTCAAGCAAATTAGTTAATTTATGGCTGAAAATTATACGTGTGACAATAATGCATGCAGACAATTTGTAAACTTATGGATCTAACTTATTGTCTAAAAATTAAAGGAAGTTCTACTTGCATAATCAATTTATGAATAAGACACAGAAAAGATTTTGTCTCCATCTTTAAATCCTGTTGTCTGTAGAACCGATCCATCCAGGACACTTTTTATGATGTCTTGACCTCTGACCCAAACACAGGTTCATATAAGGTCGCGAAGCTTTGCCATTGGGTCTACCTTTATAGGTCTTACGTATTCGTAATATTAAATAGATTTTGATTCTAGAAAGTCGCGGAAATAACTATCCGGTTTCGCAAATAGTTGCAATACAGGCATTGCAACGCCAAGTAAAAATTATACAATACTTCTATGAAACAATAGTAGTACATTTTGCATATTGCATTTGGGAACAAATAATTCTTAACTGTTCTGGAGATTTGGTTAATGTAGAAATATTTTGTATAAATATTTTCTATTCATGTTTTTCTCGAACTCTGTTTAGAATATTTGCTTAAAATTGTGGAGTTTTTCTTTGTTGCCTTCTTGTCTCCATATTATGTAAAGTCATTTCCTTCCAAGAAAGCAATAATTGTTAAGATTTCCTGTTTTTCCACATATTATGTAGAACTACTTCCGGGGAAAGCGGTAGTAACTAATTACGCTAATTTTTGTTATCTCTTCATGAAATTTAATGAAGAAATTTCTTTGTTCTTAGAGTTAGGAAAGTCTATTTTTAGATCGAATGTAAAATGTCCTGACATTCATCCCGGAAGTAGAGCAGGTATAAAAGGAACGCGAAACTTGTAAAATGTATTATTATTCTTGGAGAAGTCCAAGAGAACAGTCATACGATCTGAACTGGAAACAGCTCAGGTCAAGAAGGGACTTGTGCCGTAACCTGCAAGTCTCTTAGTCTGAATAAAGTCACTAATCTGCGGTCCTATATTTGTAGAGTACCACTGGGCTTTATTTATTTTTCATTGCATATCCCGGAAAGTTTCTCCCGTCGAGAAATCGGCATTGGGATTCCGGATGATTGACGCCGACGCGTCTGGTCCTTCATATATGCATACCTCTATGTATTCGCAGATTCAAAACTTTGACTGAGTTGATCGAAAGGGGCGGATACACTTAACCAAATATAAAATTTCTTATTTTGTCAATCCCGTATCCTGCTGATGTACAGATATGGCAATCACACCTTCGCGTAATAACGTCGTCATAAAGTCCATTGTTACAGCAAATGGCGTTTATACAAACCATCGCCATTTGATTTTGAAATCAATCATTTTTTGTAAAGTGAAAGGACTGATTGTAAACTGTATCACAAAACGAGTTCAATACCGATTTTTATGTTATTCCGATTTTTATATTATGTTCCTGTGTCGTCAATTTCAAGAACAAATTTTATATATTAATTGTGCTGATTCGGAACATGAAGTAATGTCTTGGCGACGTAAATTACAATACAACATAGTCGAGCAAATTTGTTAGTTATAGATATCCAATAATTCGCAAATTACGACTCAGTGAACAGACAATCCAGCAATATTCAATAAGAACTTGCCACAACAAGTGCTTATTCAAGAACTTTAGAACAAGATTAATTTGCTGTTAATTAACAGTTAATACATATCGCTACATTCAATATTATATTTATTATAGAATGTTTTGCCCTGGACGACAAATTGCTATAAATTGTCCATTAGGTGGATTCAATTTCGGAGTCTATCGTAACGCCTGTATGAGGCTAGAT
This sequence comes from Sinella curviseta, assembly GCA_004115045.4. NCBI lineage: Eukaryota > Metazoa > Arthropoda > Collembola > Entomobryomorpha > Entomobryidae > Sinella > Sinella curviseta. The sequence goes on along the minus strand of CM023199.3, from coordinate 11,359,555 downwards.
TAGATTCGCTTCGGCTATGTTGCATTCGAAGAAAATAAAACCTTGCAAATTGGTTGCATTCTACATTATTTCAGTTGCTATTTGTCTGAACTATTATACGCCGAACGGGGAATTCCTACTTCCGACAAAATAAACTAATTTCAAATATATCTTAAAATGTTTCATTTCCGCACATTTGATCAGAGAAGACGACGGAATGACACAAAATTGAGCCGTGTCCAAACATATTTATTCACAGGTTGTTACGAAGCTTTGGGGTAGGAGGAATTCAGGATGGTCAAATTAGCAGGTCAAATAGTTAAGAATAGCTGTACATAAGTGTAATTTATCTATGTGAAGTACACATGCATTTACGTATCGAATCTCTATTTCCCTTAATGTCTACTTCTTCATAAATTTACATCTAATTTCTTTCATTTCCTACTTTACCCTCCCACTTATCACACGCGGAAAGAGTTTACCAAAGTTATAAATGTAGTGGTTTTACTTGTTGCACTACCAGAATAAATTATATTAATTATTATAACGAATAAGGAAATCGGTATTTAGAGTCCCGTCCTTACGATTAGACTTTTCGCAAATATTTGCAAGGATTATCATGTCTACAAAAATGAGTTAATTTAATAAAGCGAAGCTAAAAAATGAAGTATAAATAACAGTCACTGTTTACTCAGCTATTTGAGTTCACTTAACATCTACCGCAATGTATTATTATTTTAAAATCAAAAGCCTGCAATTAATTAGTTGTTTTATTATATTAAAATAATTAAATTCAAATACTGAATTCTTGTCTCTGCTGGATATATTTTCTTTTTTGAATTATCATATATTCTTGTATTTTTGTGGTGCTCATGATAAGCTTAAACGCCGAGACTTCGCGCGCAACTGCACAAACCATTTAGTCGAAACTACAGAGTAGGTCTACTGTGTAAAGATGTGCATCTTGTGGTTGATTATGTTAAATGAATGGAAAGTTGAGTGCATTATGTAAAGTACTTGTTGGGGACATTGAAATCCCAAAAATCTGAAAAAAACGTGTAAAAGTACGTAAGTTTCGTTGCATTACTTACATTTTATATGTCAACAGGATATCTCTTTTTTGTTTTGTTACAATGACTTGCAGTCATAAAGGTAGTCCGAATACATAATCACAATCGTGTATCAAATGTCCTTCAATATTAAACTAGAATCGGAACAATTTGTTACATACTAGTTTTATGACTGCGCCGTCAACATTGTATATCATGAGTAAATTAAAGTGTTCAAGTATTTCGCTAAAGTTTATATTTCATTTTTCATTTCCGATGGCGTTGGCACTACGTTCTCCGAAAAATTAAGTTAAGCTTGGATTAACAACTAAAACCACACAATTCACATTTGCGCATCAGGAAATGGGTGAGTGAAAGCAAACATCTACAATGAAATAAAAAATGTAGCTCCAGATTTTGCATTAATATATAACATGTAAATGCGATTCGTGTAAAGACAATAATTATACTTCGACACATTAAAAAATAATACCTCATAAAATCTCAAGTTCTATTTTCTATCAATGACGATAAATTCCATGAGCAGTTAATAAGCGGTTCATAAACCCGTTGGGGGAAATTGCAAGGTAAATAGGACAAATGGAAGTAGGCATCAATCTTTATATTCAACATTGCTAATGAATATGTTATCTGTTTGGAACCATAACATCGTCGAATGTTGTGAAATTTGAAACAACCAGGAACAGCTCCAAAATCGAATTACATCTCGTAACCAATTCCACACAAACTGTTTGTCTGGTGTTGAATGGCATCAAGGCACAGCTTTGATTATGTAAACGTGCTGACATGGCGAATGTCTCCTAAAGTATTTCGAAATTTTTGCTTCATCCTGTGTTGCAAATACATGGTTATAATTTGATACTTGTGAATACGTTCCAGTTTTAGATTAATTAAGATTACTTGTTAGGTACAGTCGTGGCCATGCGCAGATAATTGGAAGTAAATGTTCATCGGTGTTGTCCTTCTGACAGTGCCATTTTCTAATTGTAAATATATAATTTTCGCCGTTTCGGATCTCGATATTCAGATATTAACAATGTGGAAAAGCCTTGTGAATTATAAGGTCCATTAATTTTAGGAGTCTATTACAGACGTGAGTAACTTTCGAGGTTGAATTTTAAATATCGAAATTATTATTTTTATTCACTGCTACAACTGCTACCTTGTATCTACTCTGTTGTTGCAGCATCAAAGCAATAGTTCGTAAACGTAAAAATTGAAATAATGTTTACTATTCCAGTTAATGAGGAATGTTTCTTGGCATGAAGCGTAAGTGGATGACGAGTTGCCATAAATCTTTCACGTTCCTCCGAATAAAATATGCACAAGCATACATCACAGCCAGAAATAAGAAACAATGATCCGACAACTATTTCGTAATTATAAAACACAAAAGTCTTGTTCGCTCTGGAAGGAATCAGCATTAAAAATTTTACACTAGTTCCAACGAGTCTCGAGTGCTGACGCCTTTTTTTACTTGCTGATTTCGAATCCTGTCATTTTAAGCTGGAAAATGTAACTTGCTTAGTAAATTAGTATTTCACATCAAAAATTTAGTCAAGATTTTACAAAACAAATATCCTTATGTGATATTTAAAAAGTGTCTACCTTATAACTCACGTCTGTAAACGACTGATCGAATGATTGAACGTACGTTTGAATTAACTGCTTAACGAGATCGTCACTACTGTACCTAAGTAGTACTAAATTGTGAAATGTCTTGAAATAAATATATTTCGGCGTATAGATGTGCCAATTTATAAATTAATGTCCCAGTTTGGCGAATTGAATTATAAGGTCTCTGCTTTGAAATTCGTTTCATAGATTATTTAGACTAGACTGTTTGGATGGAAACGAAATGCAAAGTTTGTTGATGCATAATGCAATAGCATTCAATTGGACTGAATTACAGTTTTGAGTTCATAAAAATCAATTAATTTTTAGAAACTTATCCACATTGTATGTGCATGTAATTGGAGAATACATTTTACATTTGAATTAATGAATACGAGCGACAGCCAAACATTCCAGCCATTCTTTAAAACCCAGGTTGTAATCCAGCCATGACGTGAATAGTCATGAAATCGCATGAACTACATACGTAGCCATGCGTTGTAATAATTAAGGAAAAGTCGCGACAATATTAACTACTTAATTCCGTCCTTAATTGTTTGGGCTCTGAAATATTGAAAATAAATTAGTTTATAAAATTACAAAATTACTTACAGTAACATTCATAAATCCTGTCAAGAACTTTTGATGAGTTTACCGATTTACTGTGATCAAAGCTCAGAAAACCAATTGTTTCCTCTTGATTAATAGAATATTGCTATATCTTCCATTTCACCTAAACTATTATTTGTTTTCACCTTCTCTATTCATGTAAACAGTTATCATGGCTTTCCGCATTCTTCATTAATAGCACATGTGTGTATATTCGGTTTTAAGGGCACAACGTTTTTTTCAAATCAGAGTGGGGAATGCATCAGTAGTGTTTTCGTTGTGCTCAAGTTGGTACGCCACTTGTCCAAATTCAGTAAGATCAAGGAAATTATTATGTATAGGTTATCCGTTTAGTGTGTGGTGGGATTGAACGCCGGTTTATGACCGTTAGTGTTACTGAGAGCTTAGTAATGCTGTAAGTAGAGTGCTGATGGAATATATTACATCAGCACTCTACTTATCAATTAAAAACAAACCGCAACTTAGATTGGACAATAGAACCTACTATTAAGTAACGGATTTGCACAGTTTTGATCGGCTGGTCGGCGTTCAGATTTATCGTCGGCACCGCAAACAAAGTTACTATAAATCCTTTTAGAATTTAAAGCCATTTAACAGACAAAAGCATGTTCTATGTCGATTAAATTTTTAAATTGTAATAGAAAATCTTACAAAATGCAAAGATAAAATTATGATATGTATGTTTGCCATTGCAAGTTAACAAAGTAATTCGTTTTACCGTCCCACGTCATCGCGTGACCGTTGCATAGACGTGGCGTCCCTCGAGAAATGCTAATGAACTAGTGGCGTTTCTAACGGAAGAATGGGAGGCTATCGGTACGAAAACGACTCGGATGATTGTCGACTACATGCCAAAGCGTATTTAAAATGTCATTGAGGGTCGCGGTGGACATATACATTATTATATTTTCCAAAATTCAATCAAATTTGATTATGTCAAACACTTTTGAAGCTCCGTACCGTTTATCCATTTTCATTAGCTGTCCATAAAAATCTGCAACTTAGCTCTTACAATTAGTATTACAATTAATTGTAAATGCACAGCTTTAAAAATCGGGTTTCAAATAGGTGTCATGAATTTATTGTTAAGGCGCTCAGTGTAAAGCTATTCACCATCAAACAGCGAGCTTGGTGTCACGGACCAACTTTTGGGTACCGAGTGAATATATTTCTGTTTTATTTGAATGTGAATACAGTAGGAACGAAAAATGAATTTAATTATAATTATAATGTACTTATATAATTGCAATCTAAAATTTAACGCAGATGTTATAATCTAAAGATTGTTTTATAGTTGTGTTGAATAAAATACTCAACAATTTAAATTGTCATATACCCAAACGCAGTCCCGAAAATGAACAAAAAGCATTCCAGCACTCACCACTGTGAACCGATCAATCCGGCACAGAGTATTTCTTATACTATTGGTACTACCAATTATGCATGCCAAATTTCAGAAAGTTATTTCAAGCCCTTTGGACAGGAGTTCTATTCAAATATTTGGGTCGGTGGTTCTCCGAATTTCGCACCCTGCCATGGGATTTCACCATGTAGGTCCACCAAACTGTGTATGCGGTAGTTTTTCGATGAACCCTACCCACATATACTAGTTTCGACAAGATCGGCCACTATCACCAAAAAGAGGTGTCACACCCAAAAAATGATGCTCAAAATGTTTTACGCAGGCTTATAACTGCGAAATGTGCAACAAATTTCTTTTTGAAATAACATATTAAGCTGTATTTGTACCTGGATACGGCTGTAAGCTTATACCATCTTCAGGACATTCCGGAAGCGGTTTTACACAGTTTACATTTTCGGGAAAGTCACATTCCTTGGTAGCTGGATTGAAATGAAGACCATCCCCACATTCTTGCTCGTAGCCTGTTCCTTCCACACAGATAAAGTATAGAGTGCAGGAAGTCGGGTGTTCCACCAAATCAGTTCCTGTAGGCGGGCACACTCTCGGTGATGACTCCGTTGTTATTGGTGGTGAGTCTGTAACAGGCTGTGTTTCCGACGTTGGAGACTCAGTTGGTCCAGTCCATCCATCGCATCCAGTATCCGTGAGAAGATTCACAAGCACACTTCCATTATGAGTGTACATTTCACGGTAGTCATCGTTGTATTCGTGATACGCCCAAAGCAGGTAAATGGGTTCATCCTAATGAGATATAATACTTGCCAACTTCAATTTTACGTGAGGTATGGTAAGCATTCAGTTGAATTAAGTACCTTAATTTCAATATCCTCTTCTCTGTCACCTGTGTTTAGGTACCGCGTAGCAGTAACATAAGTAGTTTGTCCTAGAAATGGCTCTCCTGCATCAAATTCCAAGTAATCCTGGGACTGATCGCGAATTGGTTCAGTGTACTCCGCACTAAGTGGAAAATTAAAATCCTATAAAAGAGAATAATTGTCAGATTGCTTACTTTATTTTAGCAAATTGGTCTTTTATGTTATTTTTTTATTCCGTACCCCGCCATACATAAGTGGCCAAAAGTCAACCCAATACATTCCTCCAATAAGGAAGTCAGCTCCGGAAATGTCCGAACTCTTATCGTTGAATCCAAGTCCAACCCAACCGGACACGTTAATCGCTTGCACTGCTTCCTATTTTCGATCTCTAGTCTTAAATGCAAATGAGCAGATAAGACTTCGAGACCAAATCTTTCCTTTCGACATGTTCAACTAGTGAACTTCGTCATTGCATGCATTAATCATAGGTAAAAATAAAATACATGGAATAAAATGAAAAGAGAGAAACATGAAATGAATAGAAAAAGATGAGAAATGAGAAAAGAAGGAAATGGATGAGTGATAAGAGAAAAATGGTCGTGTCAATTAATTTGCATAATTGGTGAAGGGACAAAAATTTCCACACGTGTTTGTATCTCTACAATGCTCAAATCTAATTACTGGACTTTTATATTCATGCAGATTTGAATTGAATGCACACATCAGAAATAGATAAGCACTTAAGATTAATTTTATATGCATTTAAAGTGTTAAAGCAAGCAAGCAAAGCAAAGGCATAGCAAGAAGCAGAGATTTGCGAATAGGGACATCTTAAGGTTAATATAAGGAAGCTGGAAGGCGAAGCAAGCGTTAAAAGTCATATTCATTTCATTAATCATTTCCCTGTTGTTCAAATAACATTACTGCTCAAACGAGCTCTACAATTAAGTTGACAGTTTTAAGTTTTTCTTGGAATATTACCATTGGAGTTTTCAGGGCTCTTATTGCCCCATCCTAAAGAGTAAAATAGTTGACTAGGGAAATATTCCCATATATATAAAAGTGTGTAGTGGCTGCTACAGCCGTTAAAAAGTAACCAAGAGTTTTCGGAGTTTTTATAAAAAACATCCCTCATCACCGCATCATCACAGCATTGGTATTCTGGTAAGCACACACACATTAAATACGCATTTTATTCTGGTGGTCATTGTTGTGTGAGTGTAATATTTCTCGAGCAGCATTTAATTTGGTTCCTTTTTATTCTGTTGGTTACTAGTGTGGTAGCGTGATCATCATCAACCGTTGTCCATCCGTTTAGGATCTGTTAGTTTTTGGCGTTCTATAGAAACGGTAATTAGCCAACAATTTTTATCTCATAAAAAGTGAAAAGTTTCAGTGAAATGTGATTTGTGTTTTATGTTGCGTTCTTGGCGACTCCACTAATCACTTTTCTTTCTTTTATTTCTGAAACTATTTCAACCACCTTGAATGACCGCACACTTCACATGGTCTTCAGTTTTTCACCCAAGTGTCATCGAGAATCACCCGTGTAGCAGCGTTCCCTTGAGTCACCACTTACCTGAGAGACCTTCACCTGATCCCAGCCATCATTAATGAGCTTAAGGATCGTAAGAAACTAATTTAAGTCTCAGTTATGGCACTCATAAATAATTATAAGGGAAAGACTTGTGGTTCGGGCTGTTGCTGTCCACTTGTCTTTGCATTTCATTATATGGAACATTCGGGGAAACTTGCGAAACATACATGCAGTAGGTCATATAAGCCACAACTATTGCTAATTACTTATTTATTATTTCGGTTATTTTGTAACGCTCAAGATCCACCTCGCTCATAAAGAGGCTTGGTTATGAAAGCCTTGAGGCTTCAAACCACACAGGTCGGTAATCTTGGGGAAACTGAGAATTTCGGTGTTAAATTATTTCTAAGAATTATTTATTCGGTAAATTCCTAAATTCCTTCTTTTGTAAGGAAAGAGCTCTTATCCAATAAGGAATAATTAGTTAAAGTACTTTCGTAATAATTAACTATTTATTGATCAATTATATTCTATGGTATATATTCATTCTTTAATTTCATTACCGATCCATTTAATTGCAAGTTTCTTTCTCTCAGAATAAATTCTATTCTTAATCTATGTTAATTTATGTGTTACTGTTGTATTTTGATTCTCATAAAATCCATCCTATCAATCGACAGCTTCCATGGGCTTCTAATTTATGAGTTTTGGTGAAATAAAGCGAACAGGTCTAATCCATGCTTTCAGTTCTCTACAAGCTGAGCCTTTAATCATTTTACATTTCTTATTCTCTTTCTATATCTTTCATATTCCGTTGCGCATCCCTTTATTTCAACACTTGTTTGATAAATTTAAGAAACACAAATGAACCAATGCAAATTGAAATATTTGATTTATTTGTCCACGTAATATTCTGCTGGAAATGAGTCTGAATAAGATATGGTATTCTGGCATTTAATAATCTGTTAACTATATGTAATTGTAATGTGACAAGCAAACAAGTGGTGTTGTCGGTGCCACAGAAGAGTTATTCGGAGTAGTCATTTATTTATTTATTTTCATAAAAATATAAAATTGTTGCAGCTGTTTGCAGCGCCGCAGCATTGCCATAATACTGGAAAACGACTCTTTAATTGAAGATAAATTAAGTAACTGTTTTCACTTTGAAAGCATACGTGGACTAGTGTCTGGTAATGGGTATAATATTTTTAAATCATAATTTATTAAAACAGAATTGTGGCAGATGAAAGACTCGCAAATAATAGCGAAATGCAGAAGCATCGTACACAACCTGATATATAAATCAATTGGGTCATGTTAATAAAAAATCGCCAATGTAATTTTGATTTCGAAGATTTTTGGAGTTAATCTAGTAGGATTATAAGCTGAAGGATATTAATCACTAATTATAATCAATGTAAGAACCTTGTAGAAATTGTTTGCTTAAAACAATGAATCTTGAAGAACATGGTGCTATTGCAGTTACGTCGTACGGATGACTAATTTATAAATTCCTATAATAGTTCTATATAAGCAATATTCGTGTGCGCCTATATTTCCATATTTCGATTGTAATGTAACGGAAGAAAAGACCTATTAGGCCATGCAAAATTAGATGCGGTGGAAATTTCATAGAATGGTTCATTTCATGGAAAATAAAGGCGTAAAACTATGGCTACTTAGTTTCTCGCTAAAAAGTAATATGTACAGCTGCAAGTTAGATACACTACGTTTACTCAAGCCTCGATTCTTCGCTTTTGCGTCAAGCCAACCGGCTCCCTTACTTTGAAACTATTCCAGTAATGTTGTATGTTAAGCCCTGACATTGACTTGTGCTAATGCAATACAAGTACTATTTCCTTTCTGTGGCATAGCATTTGAATTATCCCATCATTTTCAGCTTTCCACAATAGAAGAAGGATTAGACACCTTAGCTTACTATATTAAAATTAGCAACCAAATGTCATCAGATTGGTCGTCAAAAAGTGATATCCAACGCCTCAACAACTTGATTGTTTTCTTTTAATTGATACACAAATAAGCAACAACACCTGTGGAGCTATTTGTAAGCTAGCTAACAACGTACACCTGCGGCCTTATGACCTACAACTATTTTTAACCTTTAGCAAAACAAAACTCCAACAACTCCAATCCTCCGACGTGAAAGGTACCTATTCGGATGAATCACAAAATACCATCGGTGGGAGTAAGAAGTGGCGTTGAACGTCTGCATTCCATTATGCACCTTTCTCAAGCTCAAGAGTTTTAGAACGGATATCTACTACTCGACTTATTCAGACACCAATGATTTGGAAATTGTTCGAATTGGAAGTTATTGAAACGAGATTCGGAGTGAATGCGACCAAAATATGTCCAACACCAAGAGCTGAAACCGAAATCTGGTTAACGATTTCGTTACAAAAACGTACTTCCAAACTTAAATCGTACTTAACCGATAACCAAATCGAATTCATACAAAAAGCTAAAAACGCACCAAATGTCCCCAAAGCAAGAGGAATCGAGAGGTTTAGGGTATAATGCAAGTAATCAGTACTTCAAGCGACAATCCCCACCTTAGTCTTTGCAAGTTTGGCGAAATATCAGCGAAAACGTTGAAGAAAATGCGGGAAAAGCTGTGATGATTAGCGCCTTAAAGGAGCTCCGACAGATCGGGAACAGTGTTGTCGAGCAGTAAGACAGCAGTAAAATTTTATAGTTTAAAATACGGAGATTTTTTTACTAATAGGCTTTAGTTAATTAAGTTCCTATGAGTGCTACAAAAACCACCATGAAAAAAGTATCTTTCAATAGTAGATACCCTTTATTACCCTGAATACCTCCGTAAGAATTCACTAGCGAGAACTTTATTTCTTATTTTTGCTATCCACTACTATCCTTTATTGATTCAGACCCGGATTACCTAGAAATATTTATGCCAACAGTGTACGCTGCCTTTAATATACGTCGCCAATGCTTCGAAATCTGTTACTCAAATTCAATGATATGGAAGGAACGCCTTCAGCTTGACTAATTGTAAGAAATACGTTTTATTTTCACTCCACGCCAACAATATTTACACTTAAATAATGGACTTCATAATTTTCCGTTACTTGACACTCCTAATTTTGGACGAGAATGATAACAACTAAAGTTTGTTGTACAACTTTATGATATCCATTTAATTAATTTACTCACTTTATTGCAAACCCATCAAATTTTTCGTAATCCGAATCTATTAAAAAATAAGTGTATCCTTCGAAGTTTTTTCCTAGCAATAATTTATCACGGTAAACTTTTAATACTAACTACACATTGAAAGGAAGCGAGTTATTGAAGTAAATTGTAAAAATACAATTTGACGTGCTTCAATTGCATTTATCGTATTGACTTCTGCATTAATTCTTTGAGGGTAAAATCTTAGCCTTATGCGTTATGCATTTTGCATTTTTGTGAATAAAGAATGGATTTCGTTCGTTGTAGACTTGCCAATGTCTAATCTTGGTATATAATAAATGAGACAAGACAACCATGTAAAAACAAATCATTTCTACCGGATTTAAGAAAAATGCGGACTTTTATTTTAAGACATATTTTTGATCGATCTAATATGGACAGCTTACGTGATGTGAAATCTAGCTTTGGAAAGGGATGCTGGATATAATGTGTTAATTGGTACTCCGCTACTTCAAAACGAAAAACGGTACGGACAGACCGACGATTACGATTTGCAAAACTAATTCTTTGTCATATTCAGCCATGGTTTCTAACTGAAAACTTCTTCGAGTTTCCCGTCTGACGTGGTGGAAAAGTGATTAAATATAGCTTCTATGATTATTACACAAGTAACAAGTAGTTATTTAGTTTTTTGCACCAAACTTATGGAGCCATTGTTTCACGCCTATATTCATGTTGCTTGCTCAATCAGAAGTGCCCCAAACAGATTTTTTGGTGTTGTTATGATTAGTTGATAGCACAATGATTGAGTGAGTTACGATTGAGTGAGTTATGATTAACGATTAAGTTTGTGCGAACAATCATTAGCTATAATGGGAAGATATAAAAAGATTCAAAATTCAATTAAGTAGAGAGGAAAAGAATCAGTGAAGCAGACTGTATAGAGCGGATTTTATCATGGCTTTATAATCAAACCGTCTTGACAACAGTGTACACGTTATAATCCATTCCTGCATCTCGCGGAATACAGCATGGATTAAACAATGTATATCAAGCCATTTGACGACTGAACCATTCATTCCATAAAGACTGGAAATGCGTCACTATCACGGCTTCCTGTTTTGTTTTTCGTTTCGAGCAGTCTGCACATTACGGCTTCATTCTCACCGTTCCAAGTCTTCGCTCAATTTAACGGAAAGTACGAGAAAGCCCAGCCATCCCACGTGCAGAAGATGAGCGCTCTTGGATTACCTGTGGTTGACAGCCACGGCGGATGGCATGATTGGATGTCGGACCTGGTTTTTGTCGTGTAACGTTAGATTAATATACTTTGTCTGCCCGGAATTAGCAATCTCATTCAATACATTATAAACAAACAGTATTCGTTTTTTGACAGTCGCCAACGAGCCATTTCTCGCTTCACCGTTTGTTCAGGTATTAATACACTACGTGATTAAATTGTGGCGATTTGGAGTTATGGCTTTTTGATACATCCCACACTACGTGGCACCCGGTTGCACCCTCAACATTGTGAACATTACACCCGACAAAGCCTAACCCATTCTTTCCTCACCAAGAAATGATTTACACAATGAAACTTGCCTATTTTTTCTACCTGAAATCCACGCCATATTTCCCCTAAGTGTGGAGCAATCCTCATCATTGCTAGCTTTTCCTAAATATCGTCATGTATACTAATGTCGCCCCCTTGTTGCCACGAAATAAGCTAATTACGGTTTTTATTGGACATTCTGAAAGTATAAGAGTACCTAACCCCAATTAGTCGATTATATTGCTTATTATTAGTCGAAAAGCTTTTGCCCTTAGTGTTACTATCGTCAGATATATCCTTGAGTCCCCGGAACCAGTTTCTAAGATCCCTTGACCCCGCATCTCCGCGTACGGCACCACAGGGCCCCGACTGAATTAAACTATGTATACGATATGATACCTTGACTCTAATCGATTTCTGGTACATTTTTGCGGATGAGAAAATGTTGAATAATATTTGTACGAGAAAGTTCAGTTGAGTACCACTTGCTTAACCAGGATAAGCTCAAAAGTTATTTTGCACAAATTTAGCATTTTATAATTCTCACATATTCAGGTTACATCGTCACAAATGCATTTGCCTATTTTTAGTTTTTTCAACTGCGAATCCGCTCACCAAGCGTTTCAGCACACAACCGAAATAAATCAAAACAGATAATTAACCCTGGACAAAGATAGTATGCTCAATTTCCTCGAATGGGAGCAAGCAACTTTAAACTGCAGTTTCAAATTTGTATTTCCGTATGTGTTTAAGTTTGAATTACATAGATAAACTTATGAACGCTTGATTTTACCCCTTGAATTCCAAGATGGATTTAAGTGATCAAAATGGATTCCGAAATCTGGGTGCTACTTCGCATTCAAATATACATTCCATATTTTTACATGCGCACCTCTTTCATAATCAACAATAAGTTTTCCAAGAAAAACGCTTTTGGAGACATTTGTTAAGCGAAATTCTTAATATGGGCAGTTCGACATGTGTGTGTTCGTGTTGTCTCCAGACGCCGTCATTTGTATATGCCACTCATGGTTTGTCACAAAAGTAATAGTTTCACTGGCTTTTCTCGAGATAACTTCTACAAATTGTTGGTGCTACCTACGGGTAATTAGTCGTGAGATTGTAATTGGGGATAGAGATACTATTTGTTTCATGAGTTATAAACATGAGTTGAAAGAATCTATGTTTAGTATACATCAAAATTTCAAACTATTATGCCTGGTCCATACTTTAGATTCAATACGCTTTGTTCTTCCTGGCAAAAATGAGTAGGATCAAATCCTAAAATTTTGGTTAGTACATAAAGAAACTATTTAACAAAATGTTCCAGAATTTGCTTCGTCTAAGTTTATATTTACACAGCAAACCGAAGGAGTCACATATTAATTCTACTTAAAATCCAAATATGATTTCAATGTCTCAGCTACTACCGAAAACGTGTATAAGGGAATGTGCCCCCTTGTCTATTGTGCCCCATGAAATTCTTGTTGAACCTATGAATTGGAACCGTATGCGTTGGTGCTGAGTACAATATTCTCGTTATCATACGAGAAGGCGAGCCGTTCAGCGACGCCTTTTACCAATGCTCAGAGAATCTGAACAAATTTATTTGCGTGAATGTTTACAATGGATTTTAAAGTTGTACCACATTTGGGACTGGTTTGTAAGCGCCAAGTGATGTCCAGTGATTGAATATTTGGTAGTGAACAATTTCCACGGCACACCATAGTCAAACCTAACAACGTCGCTGTGCTTTGCAACAGGTCACGTCGGGGTCACCACAAGTCTTGATATAAGTTGTAACTAAAGGCAAATGTAATTTTTGTCGTTCTACTAGTTTTTAGAGTGGGACTGGAATAGTCTAAAAATAATAAAATGCATATCCGCACTGTTGAACAATGTTCGACCTACATTAATTTAATACTAAAAAGTGACATCCATCAGGATCAATAATCATGAAGGAACAACAATCTTGTAGTTAGCAATTCTAGACTAACGAGGAAATATTCCAGGACTGTCTTACAGCCATAATGTTACATTTAATCTTCACTAATTCCCCACTCATGCAGAAAATGTTAACCTTTAGTAGTGATTATTTCACTTACTCCAAAACTACAGCTTCTGACGTTGAAATTGTCAATGATTGCTGAATCAAGTAATTATTCCAAACAACAAGAATTTGTTTCCCCACCGCCCCACATCTCGAGGAAGTTTAATAAACTGGGTAGTCACCAATCTCGTTTCAAAATGGATATGATATCGCACGAAGCGAAGCACGAAGTACATTTGAGGTGAGTTACAACAATCCATCACTTCAGACTACGTTCTCACTCAAATTCTATCTACCTAAAATCAAAATTGAAAACTTCACTGCGTGATACTTACTTTTGCCGTCGAAATATTGAACGAAACAAAAATTCATTGCATCATGATGATTTTGAATTACAATAAATAAAGTTATTTTCCGCGATTGGATATTCTTTTTAAAATATTGTGCCGGAAAATACAGTACTGAAAAATATAGACTAATGAGATAAATTGAGAAACATACAATGAGATCGACACTTTGGAAAAATATTCTTGAAATACACAAAATACCGGAAACAATTCGAAGAAGTTTGCTTATTTTATGTATTTTTAAAGTTCATACTGTACATCTGAACTTTAAAAACTGACAAATGCTAGGCACTTGGGATCAATTCAGAAAAATTAATGCCCAACAAGGAGACATTAAACTTCTAAACACCAGGTCTTAATAATACGAAAACGGGACATTAAAATCCCTACGATTATTATAACCAAATTAAATCACTAAAATCATAATTTGGGTGACCAAAATTGCGTTGCCAAAATTGGCGTCACAAGTTGGTTTGTTTCGACTCATGTTGATTCGGTGCAGTCGGATTTATCCATTGACATTGTTTACTGAATCAAATATATCCAAAAAATCGGCGAATATTTTTGAGTAGTAAGGATCCCAATAATACATCATTATTGAAAATACAGTGACAACTTTTATCCCTTTTATAGCAAATACTTTGGACCCAACTGTTACTTTTAATTAATCGGATATGTACAAATTTAATATGTTTTTCTACGGTTTTTTAGTTTCATGTACTGGTTTCCCATTTACCATAGAGAAGACTCGGCCAACCGTAAAGTATACAAAAGTAATTAGGCATCAATAACCATTGTGTGTATGTATATTTGCTTTTGCATATTTTGCATCCCAGTCATGATTGGCATGAGAAACTGCCTCTGAATATTACACATCGTTATATGCTTCGTCGTAGTACTCTATCCTTCCGAGCAACGTGTGCATACTTGATCCGAGTTTATGAAAGATGGGCGGAGAATTAAAAAAGGTGAAATTCAATTCCACTGGGGCTTCCACCAGCGATGTAATTTCCTAATAAGTGTAGATAAATAATTTTCAAACTACTATTTTCATATAGTTCAAACTACCTCACTACAAACGCCCATTTCTCATTGATTTTTTACTGTAATATTCCGTTCAACAACTCTGTCGGAATATGTCATATCACTAAAGCAGCTTACTAATAACTGGTCTGTGCACTTTTATATATTTATGTGCAAAGACATATTAATGTTTACTCTCAAAGTTCTACTTCTATATCGTCACAAATAATTATTCGTAACTTTTAACAAAAATTGGGAAAATGGCTACCTTAGAATCTTGCAGGTATTAGCAGTTACAGTCGATTAGGTGACGCCACTTGATCCGAAATGGTTTCAATTTCCTGTCCGGTTGCATTCCAGTTGCTTCATAAATGTGGTTACGTCGGCGATTTCTACCGTTGCACCGATAAATTCAGAGAAAACTTTCGCTCATACTTTCACCATTCACAAGGTCAGAAATCTGCCATTTGCGATTACAAGTAAACAAATACGAACATTAGTTACAACGAAATATGAAGTCATAACGCACAGTCACGGCCACCAGCAACTTTCAGCCAAGAAGCATAACTCGGACTGCATACTATTCCTTCTTTTAACACAAAAGTATAAGGAGACAGTGAGTTCAATTCATCGATCCGGATTCGGCACATCCGATCAAGTCTTGTTTCTGATACAACTGAAAAGATATCAATTTTGCAAAAGTCCAAAATAGTTCATCTCCGTCATAAAGAACCAATTACCTGAATTAGTTTATTATGTGTATCTTCAACTCCGCTGCAAAGTAACTTGCAGTACATTTTGTAAATCTTAGGAAAAGATAAATCCAGAACTTTCAAGTTAAGGCAGTGGTAGGAATCGAAGAACGCAGAAGTTAAAAAAATGGGTACACATATTATTTTTTCTTATCGTGAATTCGTTTGTTTTTCATTTCATTTGACTTCTGTTCATTGGTACCGTTCCATTGCAAGGAATAGTTTATAGAACTCTGATCTGTAAATTATGAAACTATTTTTTTAATCGTCAACATAGAATATTATAGACTCTTTGACATACGCCAGTTATGTTTGTATTTGCCGTACATCTGTATATGAATCATAAGCCCTTCAATAAATAAAACATAATCTAAATAAAACAGCACAAAGCAAAAACAGAACCTGCTTTTGTGTACGATTTTTATTCAATAACCACAACATGTTTGGCAATAAGCTTCGTCAGGTAGTCAAAATAGGGAGGACTTAAATTAGATTAGATGGACTCCCTGCTGGAAATGTCCACTCTTGAATGCTCAAGTGAGGTTTACTTAATTATGATATTTTGTCCAAGTTTGGGTTTCTTTTGAAAACTCTTGGTGGCAAACCTTATGCAAAATTAATTCACTTGCGAATTTTGGATTAAAATGGGTTTCCATTTTTCATTTGCATTCTGATTTGTTCGCAACGCGTACTTTCACGTATATGGGAATGAGATCCTTATGAATTGATTTCATTGAAGTAAATAGAATTAATATTTTTCAGATATTTAATAGTAGATTGTTGCAAATACCATAAGTTTTAAGAAATATCATTTCCTCCATTGTAAATGTACCTGTGTACGAAAGCTGCCAAACTTTAAATAAAGTACTAACAAGAGCCGCAGAGCGGTTTCCCAGAAACGGGGCCGATCTCAATAAATTGTAAAATACGAGTTTAAGCATTTATCATGGAGTTCGGTATTCCTATCTGTAATATGGGGCTAAGCATAACCTCGCTTTCTAATCCTTAACCTTATGTTAAACACGGACAAGAATAAATCGTAAAATAGTATTAGAATGAAGAATTTGATGTGGGATTAAGCATTGTCTTTGCAATACGGGGTTAGGCATTGAGTCTGTAATATGCGGTTAAGCATTGAGTCTGTAATATGGGGTTAAGCATTGAGTCTGTAATATGGGGTTAAGCATTGAGTCTGTAATATGGGGTTAAGCATTGAGTCTGTAATATGGGGTTAAGCATTGAGTCTGTAATATGGGGTTAAGCATTGAGTCTGTAATATGGGGTTAAGCATTGAGTCTGTAATATGGGGTTAAGCATAACTTCGCTTTCTAATGCTTAACCTTATGTTAAACACGGACAAGAATAAATCATAAAATAGTATTAAAATAAAGAACTTGATGTGCGATTAAGCATTGAGTCTGTAATATGAGGTTAGGCATTGAGTCTGTAATATGAGGTTAAGCATTGAGTCTGTAATATGAGGTTAAGCATTGAGTCTGTAATATGAGGTTAAGCATTGAGTCTGTAATATGAGGTTAAGCATTGAGTCTGTAATATGAGGTTAAGCATTGAGTCTGTAGTATGGGGTTAAGCATTGAGTCTGCAATATGTGGTTAAGCATTGAGTCTGCAATATGTGGTTAAGCATTGAGTCTGTAATACGGGGTTAAGCATTGAGTCTGTAATATGGGGTTAAGCATTGAGTCTGTAATATGGGGTTAAGCATTGAGTCTGTAATATGGGGTTAAGCATTGAGTCTGTACTATGGGGTTAAGCATTGAGTCTGTAATATGAGGTTAAGCATTGAGTCTGTAGTATGGGGTTAAGCATTGAGTCTGTAATATGGGGTTAAGCATTGAGTCTGTAATATGGGGTTAAGCATTGAGTCTGTAATATGGGGTTAAGCATTGAGTCTGTACTATGGGGTTAAGCATTGAGTCTGTAATATGAGGTTAAGCATTGAGTCTGTACTATGGGGTTAAGCATTGAGTCTGTAATATGGGGTTAAGCATAACTTCGCTTTCTAATGCTTAACCTTATGTTAAACACGGACAAGAATAAATCATAAAATAGTATTAGAATAAAGAACTTGATGTGGGATTAAGCATTGAGTCTGTAATATGGGGTTAAGCATTGAGTCTGTAATATGAGGTTAAGCATTGAGTCTGTAATATGGGGATAAGCATTGAGTCTGTAGTATGGGGTTAAGCATTGAGTCTGCAATATGGGGTTAAGCATTGAGTCTGTAATATGGGGTTAAGCATTGAGTCTGTACTATGGGGTTAAGCATTGAGTCTGTAATATGGGGTTAAGCATAACTTCGCTTTCTAATGCTTAACCTTATGTTAAACACGGACAAGAATAAATCATAAAATAGTATTAGAATAAAGAACTTGATGTGGGATTAAGCATTGAGTCTGTAATATGGGGTTAAGCATTGAGTCTGTAATATGAGGTTAAGCATTGAGTCTGTAATATGGGGATAAGCATTGAGTCTGTAGTATGGGGTTAAGCATTGAGTCTGTAATATGGGGTTAAGCATTGAGTCTGTAATATGGGGTTAAGCATTGAGTCTGTACTATGGGGTTAAGCATTGAGTCTGTAATATGAGGTTAAGCATTGAGTCTGTACTATGGGGTTAAGCATTGAGTCTGTAATATGGGGTTAAGCATAACTTCGCTTTCTAATGCTTAACCTTATGTTAAACACGGACAAGAATAAATCATAAAATAGTATTAGAATAAAGAACTTGATGTGGGATTAAGCATTGAGTCTGTAATATGGGGTTAAGCATTGAGTCTGTAATATGAGGTTAAGCATTGAGTCTGTAATATGGGGATAAGCATTGAGTCTGTAGTATGGGGTTAAGCATTGAGTCTGCAATATGGGGTTAAGCATTGAGTCTGCAATATGGGGTTAAGCATTGAGTTTGTAATATGGGGTTAAGCATTGAGTCTGTAATATGGGGTTAAGCATTGAGTCTGTACTATGGGGTTAAGCATTGAGTCTGTAATATGGGGTTAAGCATAACTTCGCTTTCTAATGCTTCACCTTATGTTAAACACGGACAAGAATAAATCATAAAATAGTATTAGAAAGATACTACATGTAAACTAATCAAATATTTGACAATTGTCATTGAGTCGAAATACTTAATATATATATATAGCGTAATAGAATAATGAAACGCACGGTGTATTGAAGATAACAAACATCATTAGACCAAGTTATCAAAAACAAGCAATTCTTACATTGATGGAAAATAATCTGCTTTGTTGATCATTTTTTAAATTCTACCCACTATACAGCTATATGGCATGCGCGCAATGTCTACCTGATGAAAATATATTGCAATTTCCCCGGAATTTTGTTAATGCTGATGTCCACACATTCGATTTAAAGGAAGCTCATTTATACATGATATACTGTAACTCAGATTGAAGAGACCGGTCCGTATCACTAAATCATAAATACAATTAAACAATATTAAAATTTCACCAACATGTTAAATCATATACTATAGGATAAAGAAGGATAAATCCTTCCTTAAAATGAGTCTGATAACAAATTTATAAGTGTACAATAAATTAGAAGAAAAGCAATTCTTTTTGCATTCATTTGTTACCTTACACCCTTACGGATCTGCCACACCTGCTCCGGTAAACTTAAGTTGGCGTCTGCAACAAATTTTAAAATAATGTTCGTCCAAGTAACCACTAACAAGAAGGTGTACCTATTGAAGCACGCCGAATTCAGTGAAAGTTGGTACAATTACTAATTTTGTGGCGAATATTTTATATTTTGTCTGGAAAATCCCGTGTGGGTACATTTACATGAAGTACGGTATGGGGTACCAAAAGGTTGTAATATTTATTACAATTTGAAGCATACAAATATCGTATTTATCGAAGCATAAAGTAAATTGAACAGAGAGTTTAATATTGTCAGCTATATACTCTACGAAATAACAACGATTTAGTATATATTAGATACCTGTTTGTAAACAGCTTACCAATTTAATCAGAATCAGAGGCAAAATATATCTATTTGTACTAAAACCTTAAGATAAACAATGTCTTATTTTACATTGTGGCGTTGACGATTAGAACAAATAACGTCACTCTCAATACAAAATTGAGTCTATAAATGTTAGAAGACTTGACGACAAAACGCAGATTCTTCGCTGTATAACATCAATTTGAGACGTTTAGGTCACTGGCTGCATAAGAAAAGTGGAGAATATTTGAGGACGCGAGTAACAGGAATTTAAAATCAATAATCAATAAATTGTCGTGGGTATTCCGGCTGCCACCTGATCCGCTCATTAAAGTAGTATACACATTTAAAAAAAATGTATCAACGGTGATATTGTACCGGATCCAATTATGTGATCTGTTTGCATTCCTCAGTAATTAATCATCATTCGTTTGAAAGACTCGTGAAATGAAGTTAATGGTAACCTTATCAAATACCATTCAACTGGAATTATCATGGAGCAAAGGCGTCTGTCGTTTTACAACGGAATGAAGATTTTCATCTCGTCCAAGGATAAGGAAAGTTACCAATTTATTCGAGTTTCATTAATTTAAAAAAATTCGTAGCATTAAAAACTCCATGTGTTGGTACGGGTTTCCGAAAAGGTTAGACTGTAAAGAAAAAAAATGTACCATGGATTAGGCGTGTAATGTTTCAAGAATGAATATCAGCATGCTTATTCCGTATAACTTCACTTCAAAACTCTCATTGTATAACTGGCCATAAAAGCGAAAAAAACACAACATCGAATCTTTACATGTAAATGTTGCCAATGTTGTACATTATTTTCATACATGCTGTCGAAATGGAACATTGGACAAAATCGGCTTTGGATCTCAAGTATGGAAACTATGTAATATATTAGGCGAATTAATTTTTTTTATACCTATCGCTGAATAAGTGCATTGAAAAATCTACTACCCTGTTACCGCAATATGAAGAAATCCACACCTTTTATAATTAGCGACTAACTATTAACTTTGTATTTAGTTTAGCCGTATGTCCGAATCGACTAGAAAAATAAAATTCCAATCGAAGTACTGCGTTTGGCCTAAAATTTTCTTTTTCATTACCTCTGTGGCCATAACATTATCGCATTTTGCCTGCGACGCTTTTGCATGATATTAGATTTCTTACTTGGAATCTGTTCTATGGCAATTTTTATAATGCGCTTTTCATGTTGGTGCTCCGACAAACAGTTTAAAAATAATTGACTTCAAATGGACATTTTTGGTTATGACTAGTTGTTTGTCATTACGTGAGGTGATAGAAAATCAGTTTGCATTTTATTTCTAGCTGACTGGTTTGTACATTAAATTTTTAGGTGTACATTGCCTTTGATTTATTGATAAAATAAAAAAAGCAAAGACACACTTAAACCAGAGGAAGAGAAGCATCTAACTTATCTCAGTTCACGGAGAAGTATGGAAATTCTAATAATTGGCGTTATGATGTACAAATAAAAATGGAATTTAAAATCCTTAGCTAAACTTTTATATTTAGGTTAACACAAATTAATAATTACTTGTCTATATCGACAGATTAGTCTTGGAAGTACAACCACAAGTACGACGTGATGCACTTGACCTCAAGTATAAACGTTCACTTTTTCTTCAGTTTCTTCACGATTTACTATATAGGGCATGTATGTACGTAGATGCTACGTACATTGAGATCTTTCTTGCTTGTCAGGTTTAGTGAGCGGTATTATGTTAAACAGGCTGCGCACAACTTTGGACGCATGTTTCGCATAACCATAACCAAGAAATCTTGAAATAATTATTAGTTTAACTGTAAACAGGTGCGATACGAAATCTGGCTTTTATCCGCTTTTTCCATTTTATTTCTGATGTTAAGAAATGATATAATCGATATGATATTTCTCGTTGAGCGCAAGGTAGTTTTGCAGTCAATTTAATGAGTTCGAATACCGTCCAGTTAGCAAATGTTCTAAAACACGTCCATGTAAATACTGGAAGGTAAACAGGTGACAGCAGAGCAAGCTTTCTTGGTAATTCTCGACGAGAATCTAATACTCCTAGCAAGTATATACCACCTATAATGATCAGAATTCAAAGAAATCCCGGTAATATATATTTGTTTCCCTGTTTGCGCAGCCGCGTTTGGGCTGGGGTCTTCCAGTGGCAACGCATTAGCGAATCGAAAAGACAAATGTACCTAATTGTTCCAAGCTAACCCCAGTCCAGCTGGTTGAAAGCGCGCGAATGTCTGAAACAACCAAAATCTGTTGAATGTGTATATGTATATCATAGAACATATACAGCAAATTCCTTGGTCTTCCTCTGCCAACGACACATTCACCCAATCCACATATTCAACAACACAATTGTCACGCAACTGAAGTTTTGGAAGCAAAAATATTGGCACTGCCATGATTGCTTGTAAAATATTTTGTGCAAGACAAATTGAAACCATGCCACGGAAATTGCAAAATTGGTACATTTTGCTACAAAGTTATTACTATTGTGAATGCGAGTGGAGTAGTTATTTTGGTTTTTCTCATTCTTTCAACTGAAGCAACGTTAAGTTTTCATTATTTGAATTAACGTAAAAAGTCATCCTCTGCATAATTCATTATGGCAATTGACGTGGTATTTCCAGGATCGGACAGGTGATGTCAACTTTTTTGGAAAAATTTGTTCTGAGTTAATGGGAAAATAGAAACAGTTGAAATACACTTATTCTCAAAATTTCAGTCCTGTAGTGTGCATATTTTAGAAAATATCGATATTTTTGTTTCATCAAAGACAAGAAAAAGTTTGCAAGTTATGGAGGTCACAGTTCTCGAGATAGAAATATGAGATTTTGCATGGACTCAGATAACTAAAATAGAAAATATGCGATTTTTTTATTTTTCTCAAATTTTGTTGTTTAAACGAGTTTTCATCAAAAGTTTGTTAATTTTAACACTATTGTGCAATTCCCACACTCCGACGCCAGAAATGTAATACATGACCACAAAACTGAATTTCGCGACACGCACTGAATTTTTAAGTAGAAATGTCAGAAAAATGACGTCATTTTAAGTCCTTTTAAAGAATATGCACATTATTGCGATTTTTGTTACCTAGAAACAACTTTCACAATGAAAATTTAACTGAATTTCACTTTTATTTTTCAAATTTTTATCTAAAAATACAGTGGGTGTCGCGAAATTCATTTTTGTACAGCTACCTTGACAAAAGAGGACGGTAATGGGATTAGACAAAAAAATTAAAGCAATGCCTATACTTAATATCTATCTCTCGGAAGCCATTTAACCTTAACCTCATAAAATTCATCTAAACTTCATAAATTCTTCTAGCCATAATGAATTATCTGAAATGTCGTCGTAATATGACCTTTCTATTTGAAAACAGAAACATCTGAAAAATATACACCAATATAAACATTCCACCCCACAATGTGTGAATGTCTTCGAATGATTGCCTCGATACACTTATTATAATTACCGTAACTCCTCTAATTATACCCCGGGGTAAAATTCGAAATCTAGCACGCTGACCCCGGCTATAAATGGAGTATGGCGTCCAGGGTTTTCATCACCACCGCAAAAAAAAAACAAATCCATGTGAGATTTTTTTTATCAAAGTCTAGGTAGCAGAGCAAAACAAGTACATTTCAATTTAATTGCATTAATAAATTCGAAAAATCACAAGCTGCAAATATACAATTTGGTATTTGTTGGTTGTTTAGAAACGTTCAAATGAGTTATTTATTTATATGCGTTCAGTTTTTAGATACTTAACATGTGTCAGGAATTATCATCGACGTATAAAAATTACAAAGAGTACCAAAAATCCTGTGATGATTCGCCACCGAGAACCCACGATTATTCTGCTGTGTCCTTACTTGACACAGATCAGGAAATTTATGTCGGTTTCATCGCACTAATACCAATCTCGTTCTTCGAATGCATAACAGAATGCAGTTCATGAAAGAAGATAACGATCCCTGCTGATCAACAAAATTAGAGACTCAAAGGTATTCTGTCACTGTGAGATTCAATTTTTCTCGGTTGATGTACTTTTGCATTTACCAGCAATTATGTGTGGTAGCTAATTTAATTTTTAAATCGCTTGCACAAGCGATAAGAAGAGCAATTGTGAGACAAGAACATTTTTCGTTGTATAGAAAGCATGTCCGTAGTTACGGGGAAACTAAATATGTTTATTTTTTACCTCAGGGTGTATTTGTACAATATTTGTAGTGAAATGGTGTCATTTTAGCATCTATGTTCGTACAATGAGTCCTAATACCGGAATACTGCAGCTGTGGTTATAAACGAATGCAGAGATTTTTACAATGATCAAATAATTGCGAGTCAGAATAGAACTTTTTACTTGGATCCTCTTTGTTTTCAAAGTTTTCTTGCTTAGCTTACATTTTTATAAATACATTGGTCCCCCGGTTCCTGAAACGCTATCACAAATAACAAAGCTATATAACTCTGGTAAAATAAGATATTGTGACCTTCTAGCGAATGCGGCACGTGTGTACTGATATGTCATCGCGCGGCAGGAAATTATGTCTCCTCTTTTTATTAGATAACACGTCAGCCGGATTGATAAAACTGTGTCAATGTT
Source organism: Sinella curviseta (assembly GCA_004115045.4). Classification (NCBI taxonomy): domain Eukaryota; kingdom Metazoa; phylum Arthropoda; class Collembola; order Entomobryomorpha; family Entomobryidae; genus Sinella; species Sinella curviseta. The sequence continues at coordinate 11,334,948 of CM023199.3, read as the reverse complement.
CAAAAATTGTGATGACCACGTTCACCACCGCAAGATAATATTTGATTGGCAGATTAATTTATTGTTGCACAAGAGTCATGAGTAGCTTTGCGATTGAAGTTAAGTTAATTATGCTTCTGGTAACGTCCTCATGGTAAAGAAAAATGTTAACATTGTGCTACAATGGAAAAGTCAATATGCTGATAAATCAATCAAAGTTTTTATTAATCCAATATCAACAAAGTGAACATGACAGTGTACATTTTTATCGAATATAGTCACTAATACTACCTAATAAAGAATTGATTTTTTCATATTACTGAAGCCATAAGCAAGCATTACACTTTACTACGAATTTACATGAATACCGAAGTATTATAAAATGGAATATCTGACCATTATTTCAATCATTTTTTCTTTGTTGTGTAGCACAATTTTGTTCCCTACTGACAAATCGATGACTTGCTGGACATTGAAATGTCGCCTTGTATTTCTTCGAATGACAGATGTGAAACTCATGTGCTGATGTAATGCTAGGAACCAGAAAGGTATCGTGGGATTGTGATTTCCCGCATTTACTTACAGCTCCCAGATACGAATTGGAACCGTATTCAACATGAACCTGTCTGGGTATATCCAAAAGTGTTGTCTCATTCACCCGACATTTCAACGCCACCGGATCAAAACATGTATCTGGTGAGCATTACCAAACTGATGGGGTGCCCTCCGCACAAATGACGTACAGTGAGCAGTTTCCTAAGAAGAAATAAATTCCCAACATATTGTCATATATGGTTCAAGTGGAATAAAAGATGTTGTGAATCTCATTACCTGGATATGGATGGAAGCTTACACCATCCGGTGGACACTCCGGAAGCGGTTTGGTGCAGTTTACGTTTTCAGGCAAGTCGCAAGATTTGATATTTGGATTGAAATGGAGACCCTCATCACATTCCTGCTCGTAAGGTGTACCCTCTACACAAACAAAATACAAACTGCAAGACGTTGGATGCTCCACTAAATCTGTCCCTGTGGGCGGACATAGGCTCGGTGTGGAATCTGTTGTTGTTGATGATGTCGGGTCTGCCCCTTGCTCAGTTGTGGTTGAAAGTGGATCCGTCTGACGTTCAGTGTCTTCGGTCGGGGGCTCAGTTGTTCCTACACAGTAGCCACTTCCCATGAAGTTGATCCTCACACTTCCTTGATGCGTATGCCCAGCAGCGATGTCATCTGAGTATTCGTGATATGCCCAAATAAGGTAAATTGGATCGTCCTGTACTCCATAAAGTGGCAATAAATTTAGGCAATCCGAAGACTTAGACAAATGAGTTATAAGAATTGTACTGAATTCAGTTTAGCTACCTTGATGTCCACGTCGCCTTGAGTGTCGCCCGTTACAAAGTATCTTCCTCCGGCATTGATGTCCATCCTTTCAGGATATTCAAATACATAGACGTAATCCCAGTCCTGTGATTCATCAAGTACTGGTAGCGAATTTCCAGCATTCGGTGGAACATGATAGTCCTATAAAAGTGATTATTTGAGGTGGCTATAGTTTAAGGTTGGTTTGTATATTTGACTTTGCGATAAATTACACAAAACTTGTACCCCCCAATACGTTTCTCCATCCCTCCTTCCTGCAATTAGAAGGTCAGATCCGTCCATGTCTGCACTCTTATTGTTGAATCCAAGTCCAAACCAGCCGGTAACGTTAAACAAGACTCCGGTGAAACCAAATGTGCCTTCGCATGCCACATACTCTATCCAGTAATTTTCGTTTAGCTTGAGAAACATCCCATGGCTTGGTGAAATGCAGAAGCCGACCATAAGCAGCGTTGCTGCTAAACTGACACAATTATTTTGAGGGAGTTTCATGGCTTTCGGAACTAATATGTAACTGAGTTAATTTATCTGTATCGCGAACAATAGCGACTGTACTTCTGGCACTGAAAATGGCATTACATAGCTTCTCAGTCCAAATTCAATAAATGCTTTATCTGTCAATTTTGCACGCTGTTATCTGAGTCTGGCTTTTATCGACCACATCAGTCACTGGTGGAACAAACTCCGAATCAATACGCCATTCGAATGTCTGCGAGAACTGTCAAGACTATATACGATTTCATAGACATTGCAAAATTATCAAGTATCTGTCGCAATATCCACTATGGTACGCAGAGTTCAGATCAGGATACAACGCAAAAGTGTTGAAGGTTAATTAGGTGTTCACATCATTACTGCTTTAGGTAATATGTGTACATACCAATCAATTTCTTTTACGTTACGTTACGTCAATTTACTACTGTAAATGTAATGATAACGCGATAATTTTGTCAATTACAAAAATACACCACATAATATAATATATTAATACTTTCCTGAAAACATATAATATTTTTCGTACTGAAAGTTTCACGTTGTAGATCGGTTTTCAAACAAAATGCGCTGCTCTCTCAGCTTAAAACGAAGATATGTGAATTGGAAGTGTAATAGCACACAATTCATGCCACATGCTTAACCACAGTATTACTAATTTTACTAGTTTACTTCGGATTGAATATAAACAATGCAAATTCTATCAACGTTCAGCGCAGAGGGTTGCATTGAGCCCGATGCCCGCCCGATACCCGAGCCCGAAGCCCGATCGGGCTTTGGGCGGGCTTTGACTGTCCTGAGGTTCGATCGGGTCATCGGGTGGGCTTTGGTTGGCTCAACCTCGGGCGGGCCTTCGGGTATCGGGCACATGGTAAGCCCGAAGAAATACCCGAAAGCTTTATATAATAGTGAAACTGAAATAATGCATTGTTTGTTAAACATAATTTAAATTCACAATGTTAATAACTTTCATGTTACATCTCATTTATACTCGAAAATGCAAACAAGACAGCCTAAGCAAAAGTGGCAAAGATGGCAAAAGTGGCAAAAATGGCAAAAGTGGCAAAAGTGGCAAAAGTGGCAAAAGTGGCAAAAGTGGCAAAGATGGCAACAGTGACAAAAGTGGCAAAGATGGCAAAAGTGGCAAAGATGGCAAAAGTGGCAAAGATGGCAAAAGTGGCAAAGATGGCAAAGATGGCAAAAGTGGCAAAAGTGGCAAAAGTGGCAAAGATGGCAAAAGTGGCAAAGATGGCAAAGATGGCAAAGATGGCAAAAGTGGCAAAGATGGCAAAGATGGCAAAAGTGGCAAAGATGGCAAAAGTGGCAAAGATGGCAAAAGTGGCAAAGATGGCAAAGATGGCAAAAGTGGCAAAGATGGCAAAAGTGGCAAAGATGGCAAAAGTGGCAAAGATGGCAAAAGTGGCAAAGATGGCAAAAGTGGCAAAGATGGCAAAAGTGGAAAAGATGGCAAAAGTGGCAAAGATGGCAAAAGTGGCAAAGATGGCAAAAGTGGCAAAAGTGGCAAAGATGGCAAAGATGGCAAAAGTGGCAAAGATGGCAAAAGTGGCAAAGATGGCAAAAGTGGCAAAGATGGCAAAAGTGGCAAAGATGGCAAAAGTGGCAAAGATGGCAAAAGTGGCAAAAGTGGCAAAGATGGCAAAAGTGGCAAAGATGGCAAAAGTGGCAAAGATGGCAACAGTGACAAAAGTGGCAAAGATGGCAAAAGTGGCAAAGATGGCAAAAGTGGCAAAGATGGCAAAAGTGGCAAAGATGGCAAAAGTGGCAAAGATGGCAAAAGTGGCAAAGATGGCAAAGATGGCAAAAGTGGCAAAGATGGCAAAAGTGGCAAAGATGGCAAAAGTGGCAAAGATGGCAAAAGTGGCAAAAGTGGCAAAAGTGGCAAAGATGGCAAAAGTGGCAAAGATGGCAAAAGTGGCAAAGATGGCAAAAGTGGCAAAGATGGCAAAAGTGGCAAAAATGGCAAAAGTGGCAAAAGTGGCAAAGATGGCAAAAGTGGCAAAAGTGGCAAAGATGGCAAAAGTGGCAAAGATGGCAAAAGTGGCAAAGATGGCAAAAGTGGCAAAGATGGCAAAAGTGGCAAAAGTGGCAAAGATGGCAAAGATGGCAAAAGTGGCAAAGATGGCAAAAGTGGCAAAGATGGCAAAAGTGGCAAAGATGGCAAAAGTGGCAAAGATGGCAAAAGTGGCAAAGATGGCAAAAGTGGCAAAAGTGGCAAAGATGGCAAAAGTGGCAAAGATGGCAAAAGTGGCAAAGATGGCAAAAGTGGCAAAGATGGCAAAAGTGGCAAAGATGGCAAAGATGGCAAAAGTGGCAAAGATGGCAAAAGTGGCAAAGATGGCAAAAGTGGCAAAAGTGGCAAAGATGGCAAAAGTGGCAAAGATGGCAAAAGTGGCAAAGATGGCAAAAGTGGCAAAGATGGCAAAAGTGGCAAAGATGGCAAAAGTGGCAAAGATGGCAAAAGTGGCAAAGATGGCAAAAGTGGCAAAGATGGCAAAAGTGGCAAAGATGGCAAAAGTGGCAAAGATGGCAAAAGTGGCAAAGATGGCAAAAGTGGCAAAGATGGCAAAAGTGGCAAAGATGGCAAAAGTGGCAAAGATGGCAAAGATGGCAAAGATGGCAAAAGTGGCAAAGATGGCAAAGATGGCAAAGATGTCAAAAGTGGCAAAGATGGCAAAGATGGCAAAAGTGGCAAAGATGGCAAAAAGATTGCATGCTCAATTTCTTCCAATGAGCCTAAGCCACTTTGAACTATAGTTTCAAATTTGTTGAATTCCAAGATGGATTTAAATGACCAAAATGGATGAATAACCAAACTGGTCGAAGGTGACCGAAATTAATTTAAGTGATCAAAATGGATTCCGAAATCTGCGTGCTACTTCGCATTCATATATACATTCCATATTTTACATAATCGACAATAAGTTGCAAACAAAAAACGCATTTAAAGACATTTGTGATTCGAAATTTTAAATATTGGCAGTTCGACATATGTGTGTTCGTGTTGTCTCCAGACGCCGTAAATTGTATATACCACTCATTGTTTGTGACCAGAGTAATAGTTTCACTTCCTTTTCTCGAGATAACCTCTTCAAATTGTCGGTGATACCTGTGGGTAATTAGTCGTCAGATTTTTAATGGGGATAAAGATGCTATTTATTTCATGAGTGATGAACATTAGATGATAGAATCCATGTTTAGTATTCATCAAAATTTATGCCTGGCCCATACTTTGGATTTAATACGCTTTGTTCTTCCTGGCAAAAGTGAATAGGTTCAAATCGTAAAAACATGTTATCAAATCGCACGTTAATGTATTCGTTTTAGTTGCATTCTTTTAGAAGTAAAGTGCATAGCAATTTGTGTACCTGGATACCGCTGTAAACTCACACCTTCCGGTGGACATTCCGGAAGCGGTTTTATACAGTTTACGTTTTCAGGAAAGTCACATTCCTTTGTAGCTGGATTGAAATGAAGACCATCCCCACATTCTTGCTCGTAGCCTGTTCCTTCCACACAGATAAAGTACAGAGTGCAGGAAGTCGGATGTTCCACCAAATTAGTTCCTGTAGGAGGGCACAAACTCGGTGACGATTCCGTTGTTATCGGTGGTGAATCTGTAACAGGCTGTGTTTCCGACGTTGGAGACTCAGTTGGTCCAGTCCATCCATCGCATTCAGTATCCGTGAGAAGATTCACAAGCACACTTCCATTATGAGTGTACATTACACGGTAATCATCGTTCCATTCGTGATACGCCCAAAGCAGGTAAATGGGTTCATCCTAATGAGATATAAAAACTTGCCAACTTCAATTTTACGTGAACTATGGTAAGCATTCAGTTCAGTTAAGAACCTTAATTTCAATATCCTCCTCTCTGTCGCCGGTGTCTAGGTGCCGCGTTGCAGTGACATAAGTAGATTGTCCTAGAAATGGCTCTCCTGCATCAAATTCCAAGTAATCGTGGGACTGATCGCGAATTGGTTCAGTGTACTCCGCACTAAGTGGAAAACTAAAATCCTATACAATAGAATAGTTGTCAGATTGCTTACTTTATTTTAGTAAATTGGTATTTTATGTTATTTTTTTTTATTTCGTACCCCGCCATACATAATTGGCCAAAAGTCAACCCAATACATTCCTCCAATAAGGAAGTCAGCTCCGGAAATGTCCGAACTCTTATCGTTGAATCCAAGTCCAACCCAACCGGACACGTTAATTGCTTGCACTTGGAAGAATATGCGGCCATTGTAACACTCGTAATCCAAAAGGTAATTTTCGCTGAGCTCTAGATGAACAGCACCTGTGGGCGTCAGGTAGAAAGGCAGGTAGAAGATTAACAATGTTCCCCATAACTTTTTATTTTGCGCCACTTTCACGTCTTGCAAATATATTTACAAGTTTTGTGTAGTCAACAGTCGAAACAAAAATGAAAATGAAGGTGAGTATCAGGTCGTGCTTGAGCTAGAGCACAAATCAAGATTATGCAATCGTACATACTCATCCAACTTGGTAGTCCGATATCGGAATTACTTGCTTGATGTAGGTAAAATTGGACAAAACAGGCACAAAAATAACTCCGAATATTTCGTCGTGACAACATCGGATTGAAGTAGAAGGTTATAAACTGACAGTTGATTAGATATCTGGCATTCCAGCGCAGCGAGTTCCAACAAGAACATTGTCACCATGTGAGCATGCAATGGAAAAAAGACACGCGGTAGGCAGAAATTGATAACGAATAACGTTCCTATTTCGGTTTTTTGCAGTCTCGTAATGACTAATGTTTTCAGCACGGCCGTATTCATTCAACAGAGGACAGATGATGGAAGTTTAAAGTCATTTCATATGTGAAGAACAGTACAATCCAAGGTCAGTGAATAATAGGCAACGTTCATCCTACTTGGCACTCCGTTAGCCTGATCATGTCTGATTGCTACACAAATTTTGAAAACTGGGACAGAAAAAACTCGAGTGTATGTATGAACAAGGCCGGGTTGAAGTGCAAGGCTACAGCTTGAAAGTTGATTAGATATCTCGCAGTATTTACATCGCAGTTTCTACAGCATCACCGTGTACTATCTGGGCTCTGAATGTCACGAAACAAATGAGACAAATGATAAACTTATATCTTCTTCTCCTTTGGCTTTGATATCGCAATGTTTTTCTCAATAGTCACTCTATTAAAATTAAAAGTACTTGTAGCGATAAAAATATATGGGTTGGTTGCGGCAATTTCCCTGCGTGAAATTGTCGAAAATCATGTTGTGTAATAACATTTTTCTCACGTTTAATAACTGAATGGGCCAGGGTAAGTGCCGAGTAATGCCGTAATACTGAATGATAAGATGCAGTATAATATTAATGAATCCGTTTATTATTGAATTAGTTCAACGTCATATCTGAATTATATACGGGACAGGGCAAATTTGATATAGAAAGGTAATCACTTGCCAGATGTCTGCGTGCTATAAACTGTTCTTGATGACGGTTAATTCTAGTTAAATTTCGCTTTATCTGTATGATATGCGAGATACTTACAAAAGTTGGTAATTTATATTTTTCTGTTAGAGTAAAATCAATAAGTCGTATTGAGCTAAGTAATGATTTAATGCACTCGGAGTAAGGTCCATGGAATCTCTTTCCACGTATGTTCATGCTCCTAAATATTTAATTTAACTACCTCGACAAAAATTTAATAGAGTATATTAGATTAGAGAATTTATAAATCGCTGATTTTAATGCCTACTGGATTGAGACGATGGTATTGATATATGTGGTCCCATAACCTGACAAATTGACACCATGTGTGTTGCTCGGTGATGGTGTGGAAAATGAATTTAAATGTAATCCTGTTTTATGGGTGAAATTTATATAGGTAAAGACACTGGTTTAAAAGCTGGAATGAGCAAATCAGTGCCTTTGTACTTCCCATAGTAAAAATGGGAAGACTGTTCAAAATGGGAAATGTAAATTAACACGGCAATACTTTAATCACATTAGTTTAAACCGCTTCGACTTTTTGGTTTTAACAGATATTCACGTAATGGTAAACACTATATTTCCCTGTACATGCCAGTATTTGCCAAATTGACTTTATAACACCTTCTCATTATCTTGAAAATACAATTGATACAGAAATTAAATCGTTCCGAGTTCATCGACGAGTACAACCACGCCTTTAATGAAAGACGAGACACACTTGCACCTGTTTGGGAAGTTTTGCACTCAATCTGACGATTAGTTAAAGTAACTCGGGCGGTAAGTCCAACCACCACATCCACAACCTTTAGTTATACTTACCATTAATTATCTAACCAAGTCACCATAAAATTAGCACAACCATTGTGGCACTTCAGAACACTTCCGAATAAATTTTCGTTGAAGTCAAATTAGCACATTTTTCATAATATAATGAAACCTTCCAAGCACCTGTAAATCAATTTTCTCCGACGTGCCAATTAAATTTTTTTGGCGTTCTAGTGAATGCTACACGTGGAGAATAGAAGCAATCAAAAATGTTTTGAATAGTTGTTGACAAATTCGTTAGAACAAACATAAGTGACACTTTAACCCTCACAGAATACATAAGAACAGCATTTTACAAAATTAGGGTGTTGTCAAAACACATTCCGCTTATCATGCCATGCCACCACTCCAATATTTTATGTGAAGTATTCACTTGTGAATCACTGTACATTCTAGATCCATTTCCAACAAAATGCTACTCCGCTCTAGCAGCAGAAACCGATTCCAATATTGTCGAGGGAATACAGCATTGATGCATCGGAGAATTTCCGGTGCAATCCATTCACTACGATTATCTCATTTTACTTATACTATGATGTACTGTATGAAGGTGATGGTAAATAAATCCGACTCGGGAAACAGAAGATCTTCTTCACAAGTACACAGTAACAATAACAAGCACTTTATTGAGATCTTTTACTTTGGCACAATGTAGAGGAGAAGAGGAGGAGAAGATTCACAATTCACAACTGATTCGATTCTGAATGGCGTGAAGCGCCCTTATATACGAATTTATCCTATACTTATCCATATTAAGTTTTAGAGGTATTTTTAGACAAGGAAATATAATGATTTAACATGGTAATAGTACTGAGCAGGAAAACATAGAATAAGGAAAACAAGTTATACAATATTTTCTGATTCAATCCAGGAAAAGTATTTGTTCATTTCTAATTAAATAACCAGGAAGAATATTCGGTGTTTTATGGCTGATGATTTACGTAATAGAAATTGCATCATGAAATTGTACTATATAATTCTTATGTAAGTAGGTACTAACGTATGACTAGCGTAAGACTAGTTTTTATACCAGGCGAGGACCGTGGGAAAATAATATTACTTCTTTATTCAATGCTTGACTGATCAGCAGATAGCTGTATCAGTACACTCTCCCTTTCGTTAGAAAACGGTACGTTATTTTAAAATATAATATTTGTACTCTTAAATTAAATTTGTAAATTGACTTCTTATCCTAGGTAATTGTGTTTTGATCTTAACCTATGTTTTGTATTCTTATCTCTAATAGTTTTGAAAAATTTTGAAAATGACTAATTGGAAATTTGAAATTTTGAACTTAAATCTAAGTCTTAAATCTAAGTGGTCTTCGAATCGTTCGGCCATATCTTGTAGTAACAACGGGAACAGGTGTCGTGAAGACAGGATCGGATGGTGGATGAGGTTTAGCTTTCTTCTTTGGCTTTTTAGACTTTAAGGTCTTCTTGGTCTTCTTTGGATGGTGGATGTCCTTATTGTTACGTTGCATAGCAGAAGAATTCAAAGTACCATGAGAATTTACGTTCGACCTTTGTTGTTGTAGTTCGAGTTTCTTCTTCTTTTGTTGTTTGCTTTTCTCGGTTGGATGGTAGGTGAATTGACTCATATCTTCTGATTCGTCAGAGCTATAAGCTTCTTCAGGTTGTTGTTGGTTGGATCGAGATGGTGATTGATCTTTTTGTTGTTGTGGAACTACAACGTGATCGAGCGACGCAACATCAGGATGGTGGTCAAGCAGACGACGTTTCGAAAGAACAGGAAACCCTTCGAGTTGCCGTGGTCCTACACCATGATGATGATACACATCAGCAGGATCAACCGACTGGCGTGATAGAACAGGAAACCCATCACTAAGTGCATGATCAGGATCGACTAAGAGCATTGATGTTTGATCATTAGTTTTTAGCCCATTCGCTGCAGTAGTAGGGTATACCAATATTGTTGTGCCGAATGGTTTCATACGATTGACATGAACCATTATTGGTTTTTTTCCAATTGTTGGTGTCATTGGTTTGACTTTGTAATGTAGTGGCGACACTTGTTTGATTATACGGTAAGGACCCATAAATTTTGGTGAGAGCTTTCTACTAAGACCAGGTTTCGGAGCTAAGTCTGCGATCATGACTTTAGAGTTTGGTGGATACTCTTTTTCCAATCGATTTTTGTTGTAGCGAGAACTATATAGTTCTTGAGCGTGTAACAGATTTTCTCGTACTTCGGCTCGTATTTTCTGACTGTTTTCAAGATACGGGATGGATGGTGAGTCAAATAGGATGTCGATAGGCAAATTTGGTTGTCTCCCAAATACAATCTCGTACGGGCTGTGATGTGTACTTCCATGTACAGCAGTGTTGAGTGCAAACGTACAACTAGGCAGATGGACGTCCCAGTCTGTTTGGTTTTTGTCAATGTACTTTGACAAGGACTCTTGTAGAGTGCGGTTAACTCGTTCAACAGCATTGGCTTGGTGGTGGTAAGGTGTGATGTAGATAGGTCTAGTGTTAATTCTCATGAGTAACTCTGTCATCAACTTACTATGATGGACTTTAGCATTGTCCATGACGATCTCCCGGCTGCAACCGAACATCAGGAACACGTTGTCCATGAGGAATTTGGCGATGTGGGCCGCAGTCACTTGTTTCAGGGCTTTGGTGATGACGTACTTACTAAAGTAATCTATACAGACTATTATGTGCTTGTTTTTCTTTTTAGTTTCAGTTAAAGGGCCAATAGTATCAACATAAATTTTGTCAAATAATTGGTAAATTTCTCCGGCGTGTAACATGCCGATTTTCTTAAAATTATTACTAGATCTCTTAGCACATTCTAAACAATCTCTTACATATTTATAGACATAATCCTTAAGATTAGGAATGTAATACTTTTGTTTTATCTTTTGATAAGTCTTATCTATTCCCAAATGTCCTGCCATCGGATGGTCGTGATTGGCATAAAGGATTTCGCAAACCATTGATCTGGGGATACAGATGAATAATCTGTGATTTATAGGATTTTCATAATAAACAATGCCATTAACAATTTTGAAGCTTCGTACACTTTTGTCTGTAGGATCAATGTGTAGTTTCTTTCTTATCTCAGTTAAATACGCGTCTTCTTTTTGAGAAGTAACCAAATGTGACCGATAATCAATAGCAACCAGATTATTCAAAGATTGTTCTTTTGGTAAAGTTAATTTGTAAGGATCTAATTTTGGATTTCGTTCTTCGAATGGAATAATTCGACTTAAAGCGTCAGCATTTAGTAAAGATTTTCCGCGCATATATCTAACTTCGATATCTGCTTCTTGAATTGCTAATACCCAACGTGCCAGTCTTAAGTTTTTGCTATTCTTCGTTTTTATCAGACTTAGTAACGCGAGATGGTCTGTATACGCGATTATTTTTCTTCCGTAGCAATATTCTCTCCACTTGTCTAACGCGAAGATGAACGCTAAACATTCTTTTTCTGAAGTCGCGAAATTCTGTTCAGATGGATTCATTAGTCGCGAGGCATAGGCTATTACTTTCTCTTCTTTATTCTGTTCTTGGCAGAGGATTGCTCCTAAGCCATAATTTGAAGCGTCCGTGTATAAGATGACTGGTAGTCTGTCATCAAATTGTGTCAAAAGCGGTGCGGAGGATAACCGTTGTTTTAGTAAGTCAAACGCTTTTTGACATGAGTTTGTCCAAACGAATCTTGTAGTCTTCTTTGTCAGATTTGATAGAGGTCGTGAAATGTCTGAGAAATTTTTAATGAATCTTCGGTAGAAGGATGCAAGGCCTAATATTGATTTTACTTCCGTAGGAGTTTTTGGAGTAGGTAAATTTCGTATGGCAGTAATTTTCTCTGGGTCTACGCTTATTCCGTTTTGTCCGACTATATGTCCGAGAAGTTTTAATTCGTTGTAGCCGAAACTACATTTGCATGGTTTCAGTTTGATGTTGTTAATTAGTAATTTCGTAAAAACGTCTTTCAAAGCAGTCAAGTGGTCTTCAAATGTTTTTCCAAACACAAGAAGGTCGTCTACGTAGATAAAGCATTTCTCGTAGATTAATTTTCCGAATATTTTTCTCATTAAACGATTGAACTGGACTTGTTCTTAATCCGAAAGGAACTCTATTAAATTCATACAAGCCATCATGTGTGATGAATGCAGTTTTCTCAGTATCTTCAGGATGAATTTGGAAATTATAGAAACCAGATTGAATGTCTAATTTTGAGAAATATTTTGTTCCATATAAGGAATCGAATAAATCGTCAAGTCTTCCCATTGGAAATTTATCGTCTTTTAGAACTTGATTTAATTTTCGATAATCAATGCATAATCTAACGCCGCCATCAGGCTTTGAAACTAATAAAACGGGTGAAGCCCAGTCTGAAGTACTTTCCTTGATGATGCATTTCTCTAATAAACCTTGTATGTGCTTTGCAATGATTTTCCTTTCTGAATGAGATTTTCGGTAAGGTGGTGAAGCGATTGGTGGACTATCGCCAGTGTTTAGTCTAACAAGTTCAGGTCCATTGTACAAACCTGTATCGTTTTCAGATTTTGCGAAAACGTCAAGATATTCGTCTAAGAATCTTAACAAGACGGATTTTTCATTTTCGGGTAGCGAAGGATTAATGTTGAATTTGATTTGATGATTTTGTATATTTTCTGTATGTTCCAAAACATGAACAAAGGAGTTGATTTCGTAGTTAGTATGATGCACGTCTTCAATATCTTCAATACATCCAAGACAAGTATTATAATTCAGTCTTATGGTATGACCATTGAGATTTATGACAGGGATCTTAATGTTTCCGATTTGATCCACATATAACTCAGGAATTATGATGTTATATCTTTCCATGGTCTTCACAGATGGTGAGAATAAACCTATTTTAGTAAATGAAACATCAACCAAGTTTGTTGCTTGAGGTGTTAACTTGAGATCATGAGGTAGCCTAACTTTATGAGAAGTCTGTTCGAAATGTAAACATGCCAGTTCTTGGGAATTCAGGTAAAAAGGAATAATAATGTCTCCAATACGAATTTCTTTTCTTGGATAATTTATGATAGCTTTGTATTCGCGAAGGAAATTATTATCAATGATTGGCCTAGATGAGTTCATGACGAAAGGAGTGAATTTAAAGGATTTCGAATTTGGATGAAATTGAATTATGCTTGGTCTTTTGATTGCCTGAGATGCAAGTGATTTTCTGAGGATTGCATCTTACAGATGTTATGACAAATGATGGTGGTAAAAGACAACATGTAGCACCAGTGTCAATTAAGACATTACAGAATTGATTGTTAATTTTGGCTTTGACTATTAGCAAATTATTGAATGGTCGATCTAAAGTATTTGTGAATTTACTTTCGACCTTGGGTAAACTCACAGGTAATCGTTTTCCGAATAGTTGACATACTGTGTTTCGTATTCAAATTCAGGTGGATATTCGTCATACACTTCTTCGTATTCTTCTTGAACAGATGGTAACTCAACATTTATCTGATCTTGAGGGATTTCTTCATAAACTTCTTCATTTTCAACATGATTAGCGAATTGATTGTTTCTTGGTGGAAATCTAGGTGGAGGTCTATTTTGTGATCGGAACCTTGGATTAGATCTGAAGTTATTTTGTGATCTAGGAAACGGAGGTCTAATATTTTGAGGTCTAAAATTTTGAGATTGTGGTCTCTGATATTGCGGATAAAAGTTGAGGTCTTGCCATTGAGGTCTAGGAGGATTGTATCTCCCAGCTTGGTAGGATCGATTGAAGTTCGTTTGTTGTTGAAGATGTGGTTGTAACTGTGACTGATTATTTTGTGAATTTGATTGAAATGAATTATTTCTGGTTCGACCGCTACGTCTGGATTTCTTACGATGATTGACCGCATTAACTTCCTCAGATTCGATGTTCTTCTTTTCGACGGAAAACCCTAAATTTTCCAGATTATTAACCATTTCGTTGATGGAGTCTTCATTCTTACTAAATCTGCTTTTTCCCATTAGTGACTCGAATTTCGGTTGTTCCAATATTTTCTGATGCAAACTATCTAAATCTGTTGGACCAGCATTCCAGATGTCTCTTGCTGTCTCAGATGGTAAACCTTTTAGAACGTTATCTCTTAGCTTTTCAAAGTCTAAGGTCTTATTGACTTTTTGAACTAACTCGACTACATCCCAGAAGTATTGTTCCATTGTCTCAAGTGATGTTAGTTTTCTTTCTCTCAGTTGTTTCTCATATTCTTGAGTTGAACTTTTTGAAGCAAAGAATTTCTTAAGATCATCCCTAACATTTGGGTATGTGAAGTCAGCTTTGGCTTTTGTTCTTCTAAGGGTGTTAAAGCACTTAGCTGCAGGGCCTGAAAGATGGAATTCTAATTGACCTAGCTTGATATCATCTCCCCATGTGAATGTGTCAGCAAATGCTTCATATTTTTGAAAGAATTTCTCTACACTAGTTGAGCCATTATAAATGGTACCGAAGGATGGAGGTGTATATGCTATTACAGTCGACATGATAGAAGGTTTTGGACTAGATGCAGTTGTAAAGCTTTTTGTACTAGTAGATGAAGTAGTAGTAGTAGTAGATGAGGTTGAACTAGAAGTAGTAGAAGTATGTGACGTAGAACTAGTGGTAGCAGTAGTGGTAGCCAGTGTGACTAGAAGGTTTAGTTGAGAAATGAAAAGATTGAGATTTTGTTGGTCTCTTTCGAGAAGTTACGTATTTATCAAATCCTGTACCGGGTGTGGTATCTACAGGAGGTGAACTTTTGTCAGGTGAAATAGGATTCTGGATAGATAGAGAACTACTGATTTGAGCGGATAGAGTATCAAGATCGATGGAGGTAGAAGGATCTTCTAAAGGAAGGGTAGGATATTCAGATAATCTAATAGGACGGGTAGATTCGGAAGGATTAGGTAAGATGGTTGTATCTAGATCGTGAGCTACGAAGGTAGTATCAGGTGATGAAGAAGGATCGACAGAAAATTCTAATAAATCTTGAGATGTTGCAGAGGTGGAAGGTCTATGAGATGAAAAGGAAGGATCTGAAAGATCAAATGGTGAGGTATCTTGTCGTACAATTTGAGCTGCAATAGATGTGAACGATGGATGTTGATCTGTTTTAGCAATTGTTCTATGATAACCAAATATAACGTCAATTCCAGAATGTTCTAATAATTCTGCTTCTCTAGATGTCCATGTAGCAAGTTGGTATCTTATGCCACTAACTAGAGTAACTAGTTCAGCTTTCTTTTTAGGATCTTTAGTATTTATTATTTCGTTTTCAACAGATTTTAGTTTTCTAACGTAGATGTTTCTTTTCTTGTTTACTTCGAGTACTTCGTCTAAAGATGGAGGTGGGAATTTGGAAGCCATGAAAACTTAGTAAGAAGATACATGGTGTGAGGGTTAAGCAGTAATGTGTGCATGGAGCGGTGAGTCTTCAGAATATAATTCTCAGTTACAGTCTTTATGTTGCTTTTTAATTTGTATGATCATCGCACATCACGCGAGTTACCGGTATCAACGTGGTAGCGGTATGATTGGAGCTGCGCCCTGGCGGGGAACTACAACAAGGGATTGGAGCTGCACCCTGACGGGGAACTACAACAAGGGATTGGAGCTGCACCCTGACGGGGAACTACAACAAGGGATTGGAGCTGCACCCTGACGGGGAACTACAACAAGGGATTGGAGCTGCTCCCAAAGGGGTACTACGACAGACGCTTGGTGCAACGCCCTAAGGGGAACTACAACATATGATTGGAGCAACTTCTATCGCTATGTCCGGGACAGACACAACGAAGGAGCTCAGACAGGGGAGTAATCACTCGACTGGAGGGCATCCAAACTAGTATCACCAGAACACACGCCTCGACAGGAAGTTACTCGACCAATATGCACGTAGAAGGGTTCAACAGGTTGCTGCGACAACCGTATGAACTGATACTGTCATTTAACTCGTATGGCCGTCGGTTAAGACAGACACAACGAGGTGCTCAGTATGAATAAATGTGATTAAAAGTATCGAACCGAACAAAAGATGGAGTCCGTTGGTCCGGGAATCAGCGTTAAGAACGTGAATCAGCGTCTCCTCTTTCTTCCTTGTGACCAAAGACACAGAACACGGAATTTCGGCACTAGGGGGGTCACGGCAGTAGTAACGTGCGCACAAAACAAAACTGTGATGGGATCCGAAAGATGGTAAAAATGCGCGCAAGAGACGGATCACACACAAGTTTCACTAAGCACGGCACGCAACGACACAAGATGAAATTTTGTCACTGCACAAAACCGATCCGGGGTAACCGAAAAATCCGAAAACTGTAAGCACAGGTTCGCCAGAATGTCCTGTATGAAGGTGATGGTAAATAAATCCGACTCGGGAAACAGAAGATCTTCTTCACAAGTACACAGTAACAATAACAAGCACTTTATTGAGATCTTTTACTTTGGCACAATGTAGAGGAGAAGAGGAGGAGAAGATTCACAATTCACAACTGATTCGATTCTGAATGGCGTGAAGCGCCCTTATATACGAATTTATCCTATACTTATCCATATTAAGTTTTAGAGGTATTTTTAGACAAGGAAATATAATGATTTAACATGGTAATAGTACTGAGCAGGAAAACATAGAATAAGGAAAACAAGTTATACAATATTTTCTGATTCAATCCAGGAAAAGTATTTGTTCATTTCTAATTAAATAACCAGGAAGAATATTCGGTGTTTTATGGCTGATGATTTACGTAATAGAAATTGCATCATGAAATTGTACTATATAATTCTTATGTAAGTAGGTACTAACGTATGACTAGCGTAAGACTAGTTTTTATACCAGGTGAGGACCGTGGGAAAATAATATTACTTCTTCATTCAATGCTTGACTGATCAGCAGAAGGCTGTATCAGTACAATGAAATGGTGGAGCTCATGCAAAATTAAGTGCGCATCCGTCCACTAAATAGAAAGTTGAATTAAAAGTTATCTTATCGGTGAAATTTTGAACTTCTGTAGTCGCTTATCAAACAATCTTTCTATGAACGTGGTCTGCAGGGTATCTTTAAACGAATTTATATTTTCAGCGCGCGAATTTGTGTGTAGGGGCATACTAACTACACATACCCTTGCATAATCACAACAAATAGGATACTATGGAATCATGAGCGGCTACTTTTTATGTTTCGATGGCTTCGTTTATATAAACACGGATGTTGAGACCAGCTAGTAAATCATTTACAACGAGTAGAAATTTCATTCAATGGTTGCTAACCTTTCTATAATTAATTTCAAGATGGCAGTCACAACAACGGTAGCCGCTCAACTTAAGGACCTGGAGGAAATGAACCTTCAGTTATGAAATACATTTAAGCAGTGTAATTTCTGTATACGTCGTCATATCTATTTGAGTATTTGCATTTTTATAAGTCGACGTTCGTATGAAAAGAAGAAAGTTTCCTGTTCAATTTTGATGAGTAAAATAATTTTATCAATGGCTAACCAGTCTTGAAAGTATTTGCAGCTGATTGATGTCAAATTGCTAACGAGTATGGCTAGATTTTCTTAAATATTCATTAGTGTTCATTTTCAAGCATATCATTTTCGAGGTAACTTAACTGACGAGTCGCAGATATTAACATTTAGTACATGGTATTGCTAGCTTTACTTGACCTTCAAATGAACTCTTATCACCCAAGAAACATAAGGATTCGCGTGTTGTCAGTCGAAAACGAAAGAGGACCCTCTGAGATATCATTTGGTCGGATTCTACTCTAAAATTTATACACGGCTATCGCGGGTATTTTTCATAATAAAACAAATGTGAAACATTGTTTGTTGTTTCAATACCATAAAACGATGTATTCCAAACTGGAATACGAATCTGACCACAAAATGTGAACATATGGATTCTTCTTTGCTAATTCTTCTAATAGATTTTAATTGTCAGTTTATCTATTACTTGCGGAATAGATACCCGTTTCCAATATTTGGGTTCCACCATCATCCGCTTACAAAGAGAGTTGAATCTATTAAAATTAAAGGACTTTGTAAGATTAAAGCACACCGGTAACATGGACGCCAAATCCATAAAGCGCTGCCTTCTCGGAATTTTTTTATCTACAGATTATTCCATTCCCATCCGGGCAATATAGATTCGGAGTTAAGAGTGCATGGTACTAACAAGAAAAGTTTGCAGGACGAAGTTTAGGTTCATGTTTACGAATATTTACGTTTAACGTTTCGTTCTTTGGTAGGTCCTTCATTCAATGTCACAAAACAAAAATTGTTGTTTTATTTCTAATATCTGTAATTGAAATTGGATTTCAATATGAATCAATCCATTGGAAATTAATCTACATTTTTACACTTAATGCGTGAAATAATACACATCGAACACTCCAGTGGGTTGGGCACAATTAATGAAATAGGCGCCTTTCTACAACTTAATTAATAAGGGATAAGGGAGAAAAGTTGTGATTTTATTACAGAGATGCAAAATGCAACACTTTGAATTTGCAGACTGCGTACTTGAACATTTGGACGCATTTACCCTCCATCGCTTTATCCAACGGTTTGTTGAAGACGTCTTCAATAATATTCAATTATTTTATTCCTAATGCTCGATAGATTATATATATATTTAGACACGTTACAATTAAAGATTCCTCCTTTTAAAGAGTTAATTTTAAACAAAATTTACGAGGACGATTTTGGGGCGGACATTTTTCAGCCTTGCTTCCTTTATTGCAGAAAGGTATAACAAATAATTGGCCGATGAGTTTCGAAAGATGGAGGATTAGCATGAAGTGGTGCGACGTTGTAGTGCAAATAGCACAAGGTGTTGATTTATTTATTGTCCCTAGGTGGGTTGACCACGTTACCGTTGATTTTGCGCAAAACTGTGATCTAAACTGTGGAATGTGTTCTTTGTCATGTTTAGACGATTCTTCTAACAATCTGGGTCATTAGAACAATTAACATGTACTCAGATTAATAAAGCGTATTTTCTGAGGATGTAGTTTTCAGATCATAGAGAATTTTTTTTGCCGAAGCCGTTCCATTTACCGTCATCTTCAGTAATGAAGTGCTTCAAGAACGAAACATCTGAAAATGGTGAGTAGTTAGCGATTAGCTATTACTTTTGAACCTATCAACAAACACATACTACACTGTACGAGGGTGTTTTTAAAAAGAACTGGACGACTTTAGTCAACCGTATCTCATCATGAAAGTGATTTTATGCAACGTAAAATATATCAATAGAAAGAGCATTTCTTCCTCTTTCTAAGGAGTATTGGCTTGTGTTTCAACGCGTTGATCTGTGTGCGACAGAGCATGGAGTTTCAAAGGACCTGATTTTTACACCAATTCTGAGACCAATTTTTCAATTCGGAACTCAAATTATAAGTTTATATTATTCGAATAAAAAGCATTTGATTGTTCTACTTGTGACTGAGAGCCGACGATACCATCAACACTATCCAGCACTATCAAGTACATAGTCATTAACTAGTCAAAATGGCCAGAACCAGGCTCAGATGCGATTGTCAATGCCACTCAATTGCTTTCTCTGATAATTAAAATTATAGTTGGCAGCGTTTCAGTTACTGGGTGTTGGTTTAGAACGCTGAGGATTTATGGTAATGTCCTACACTGTCTAGCGTTACTAATGTATAAACGGCGGAAAATTTTAATGGTGTACATCGACAAACTATAATCTGAAGTTGGAACATCATCCAATCCCATTCTCACGCCGAATATTCGTGTAATTTTTCAATGATGCACAAGAAGGATGCATTTATACTAAGCTATGCGAAACTGCGCCACCCTATGTATGGCCTATATATGAATATATTCCAGTGTCCTTTCTGTCTGAAACCACCAATCATCATAGGCAGGGGGACGTATACTTCAGTAAACGCATCAAAAATTATGAAATTTCATTTCCCACAAGTATGACCTTGCCATACTTCGGAGAATACACGCACATTCGCGTCCTCTGGTGGAAAGAATATACTGGCCTTATAGGGCGTTATGCTGAAAACGAGAATACAAAATCTTAAAATATGTTGAAATGGGAGAGTTTTAAAATCGTCCAGTTCTTTTTAGAAACAGCCTCGTACATGAATATCCATGGAATTTAAAAAGAAAGTCTGATTAATGATTGTATTGTCTTTTTAAAAATTACAATGGTTACCCACGATCGGAAGCGTATAACTATCATTCTTTCAACTGTCTGGTATTCTCGTATGTAAGACAGTAGAACAATCAAATCGACATAGAAAATGCTTTGGTCTGTTGCACAGTCTTAGGTTCTAAAAAGATTGGCGAACAAGCTTGTTTGCTGAGGTGACGATAACTCTTGACGCCGACATGTTGAACGAAACTGGGCAAATTACTTATTAAATAAGGTAGGTTCATGTCATCCACTGTCGGATAGCTGGCGCCGAATAATCAGAATGTTGATGTAGTAATCACTTATATATACACTGACTACGAAAGCCGACTCACTTTGACATGGCATCTGGCGGAGACTATTCGCACTGCATGAACGAAGCACTTGAAGTAGGTAAAGCACCCGGTAGGTGTCTAAGCTTTCTTCGAGCTTTACATCTCCGCACAGAATCAAACAACCGCATTATGAATTACAACCCGGGTGCACGTTGGTTGGTGCCCTTTCTCTACAACGCAGGTGCCGGTTCTAAATGCAGGTGCCGGTTCTAAATGCAGGTGCCGGTTCTAAATGCAGGTGCCGGTTCTAAATGCAGGTGCCGGTTCTAAATGCAGGTGCCGGTTCTAAATGCAGGTGCCGGTTCTAAATGCAGGTGCCGGTTCTAAATGCAGGTGCCGGTTCTAAATGCAGGTGCCGGTTCTAAATGCAGGTGCCGGTTCTAAATGCAGGTGCCGGTTCTAAATGCAGGTGCCGGTTCTAAATGCAGGTGCCGGTTCTAAATGCAGGTGCCGGTTCTAAATGCAGGTGCCGGTTCTAAATGCAGGTGCCGGTTCTAAATGCAGGTGCCGGTTCTAAATGCAGGTGCCGGTTCTAAATGCAGGTGCCGGTTCTAAATGCAGGTGCCGGTTCTAAATGCAGGTGCCGGTTCTAAATGCAGGTGCCGGTTCTAAATGCAGGTGGCGGTTCTAAATGCAGGTGCCGGTTCTAAATGCAGGTGGCGGTTCTAAATGCAGGTGGCGGTTCTAAATGCAGGTGGCGGTTATAAATGCAGGTGGCGGTTCTAAATGCAGGTGGCGGTTCTAAATGCAGGTGGCGGTTCTAAATGCAGGTGGCGGTTCTAAATGCAGGTGCCGGTTCTAAATGCAGGTGCCGGTTCTAAATGCAGGTGCCGGTTCTAAATGCAGGTGCCGGTTCTAAATGCAGGTGCCGGTTCTAAATGCAGGTGCCGGTTCTAAATGCAGGTGCCGGTTCTAAATGCAGGTGCCGGTTCTAAATGCAGGTGCCGGTTCTAAATGCAGGTGCCGGTTCTAAATGCAGGTGGCGGTTCTAAATGCAGGTGGCGGTTCTAAATGCAGGTGGCGGTTCTAAATGCAGGTGGCGGTTCTAAATGCAGGTGGCGGTTCTAAATGCAGGTGGCGGTTCTAAATGCAGGTGGCGGTTCTAAATGCAGGTGGCGGTTCTAAATACAGGTATTGATATGCTGGGGAGGGTTGATTTGCTGGGGCGGGTTGATATGCTGGGGAGGGTTAATAACTGGGAATGGGTTATGTTTTGGGAAGGCATAAAATGCGTGAAGATGGACAGGGATGCAATCTGGCATATTCAGCGGCGGAAACAAATGCTGAGATCGAGGGCACGCTGCGACATGTATAAATTTAAGTCAGACAAATTTTCGATTTCTATTACGAATGATAATTCATCAACTTTGCTAAGCGTAGCTAGCTGGCATTCCTAGTTTAAAATATTTACGGGATATGCAGAAATTATGCAGTTAAAAATATTTGCACTATAAATTAATACATATGTCGACTATTACGGATTAAATTTTAGTTTTACAATTTTCTTCGTTTGCGAACATATAATGCACAAAATGGCAAAATGATGAAATGTTTGTTGTACAATATATTCTGGTTGTGGAAGTAGTAAAATAAAGTTTACGCTTAACGTCTTCAAATAATACTTTCCAACATGGTATTGAAGTGCAGCCGTCTCGTTTGTGAAATTAACTACCAAAAAATAACAACACAATGAAAATTTAATTTAGACCTGTTCAACATAGTGGCTCATTTTTTTAGCAAGTTTGTGTTTTTGAAAATTACTCCACGAGTTAAAGTAGCTAAACCTTAAACAAATGAAGTTTGCTAGGTTTACCCCAAAACAACCATGAACTGTTTCACACTTGCTGACCAACAAATCAGATAACTCTGAGTAAATAATTACGTTTCCAACATGAGCTTTAGTTTTTTCCGCCATCAAAATAGCACGTTGCTAGAATATTGATTTGTGTGTTTCCATGTTAATCAACTTTCATTTTTATATTATCACAGCAATGATGTGTTACGAACCATTTTATTTCCATCACAATAATTATCTTCCACGGAAAGCGGACGCTCACCGATCAATTCACGAGCGGAAAGCAATATTCTTTAGCACAGTAACCGTGAATCATGATTGGGAATTTGCTACGTGCCTTTGACTTATGAAATAAAACTTGTAGAACTGTTTAAATTAATATAGTATTTTTCAGCAATAACTGTAATTAGTAAGTGTAAATTGTAAAAAAGGAAGTGTAAATTGTAAATTGTAAGTGTAAAATGTAAATTATTCAGTCAGCATTTGTTGTTGTATCGAGACGCCATTGTGTATACGTATAGCCTCATTGATAGCTAATGAATCATAAGCTTGGATTCCTGTACACGAGCTAACGTGGCGAAATTTGGTAAGCACTGCCTATTCGTAAAAAATAGATTATTTAGAATTTGAAAATACCCACGGGTCTTAACATTTAAGGGTATTTTCTTTGTATATCAGCTAAATATGTCAACACGTGCAAATGTGCAACATGAAGTCTAAACGATATTAAAACCCTGTTTAATAAAATATAAATACGTCCGTACCCATTTATTAAAGGATAACATTTATCGAGATAAGATTCATACGGATTTTCCAGTCCCATTAGTATATATCTCTTCGAAACCAAATATAAAAATATTTGTTTTGTGATGTGTTAATTTCAACGCTTTTAATTTAAATTTAATGTCGCGTTTTTGCAATGCAAGTGGATGATTGCAATAGAAAAATTCTCGTTATATAATAAATACTACTAAACTATTAATAAATAAAAATTCTGCATTTCCCATATTATTGTTAGCGCTGTACATGTCTGTACTCATTTATTTATGTGTAATCAACTCGCACATTATATAGATTTTCATTACAAATAAATGTAACATTCAATAAAAAATTGTGTGCGTGCTGTGGGGTACTTTGTCGTATTTCCTGTGCAATCTACACACTGCTTTGTGTACCTCGAGTTTTACTGAAATTATGTGCTGCAGGGTAGGTTCGAAGTACCCAGTGGGTACTACCCACCGTACCTCCAATCACACACGCTAAGTCCATCATGCAACAACAATCCACCAAACAGCTGGTGCTGGAGAGCCTTAACTTGTCTCGAAATGAACTGACTAGAAACAACCGAAATATTTGTTAAACTGTGAATAGTATTTCGCCTCACAATCAGATAGAGAAGTATGTAAGTACTTCTTTGACATATTTAAGTGCAATGAACAATGCTGCAATGAACTCAACACCGATTTAATACGCTAATACATCACCAAGATCACAACTGTAAATTCTAGTTGCACAGATGGTGGCTACATTTCATATTGGTGATCCTGAAGTTTTACATTTCGATTTTCATTTATTTCGTGGTAACCAAAATTGATATTCCTTTGGAAACAAAATGATTCACGGGAATCTTTGCGTTGTAAGCACTTTTTTAAAAAGATTTTCCGTTTTCAAAAATTTTCAGTTTATATTTACATTTATTAAATTATTGTAGATAAAAGTACAAGTATAAGAAACATGTACAAGAATTCGACAGTATGATCAAGATATTTATAATATGGATTGATGAGTTGATAATCAAAAAGTTTTAAAAAAATACTCAGGATGTATATTGTTCTCAGTTTTAAAAGACGTAGTGTTACCAAAGCCAAGTGAACCAAATGTTAAATTAGCTCCGGGACAAATTGAATTTAGATGCAGGCGTAGAAACAAGCTAATAAGTCCAACTGGCCTATTCATTTACATCCCTTGACAAATTTTAACGACATTCTTCGAACACGGCACCTATTTGAAGTTAAATTAATAGCAAGGTGACACTGGTGTGGAAGACAAAAGGTTAATTGTTAGATAACCAAGTGTGCTATCCATATATCACGTCTAACTAAAGCTGGATATTTTGAATCTACGAAAATTAATAAGCGTGGAAGATAGCGACTACTCGCATTCCGTGCCGTATAGTTTTTTGCTTGAATAAGAATACAATTTGAATTTTGCTATTTTCTTTTTCTCCTCTTCCGTAACATTACAATCTATTGTTGTAACCGATCATCTACAATTTGATTATAACTACAAAGGAGCAATAGCGGAGCTAGCTCTAAATATGTAAGCTCTATTTGCCTTTACCATGAATCAAGTTCGGCAGTTGGGCGGTTATTCGAGATGTTGAAAACGGAGCACAATTGAATCTTAAGCAATGAAAAATATCTTTGTAATGGGTATAGTGGATCACACTGAAACTGTTTTCTGTTAAAATTCAGTTCTAACTGACACATTTACCACCACTCAATTTTCATAACTTACAACTAGTTGGAGTTCAGGCGTGTTATCTGTCTTTTTTCATATACGCACATATGTAGGCACAACATGCCACCATTTGTCGTCGTTGTGAAGCTTTTAATTCAATAGAAATACAAACATTAAATTCATTGTTGGTATTCTCAAATGTTTATAGCAAATGTATTGGAAAAAAGTCGTGAAATCAATTATTAACCTCAAAAATAACTAGTCTTCGATTTTTGTTTCACATCGCTTGTGGCAACATTTGCAAAATGCATTATGTAGCAAATCAGTTGATCATGTATTCATAAGGATATCTTAAATACCAAGACAATTTAAATTCAATTTGCTATCCACTATTATATTTATTTTCTAATTTTGTGAACGACACTAACTTACTTCTTCACGCTGGCAGTACCAAATCGCTTATGGTACGATAGACAACACGATTTTCCTGAACGGTGTCAAGCAAGCACATATCAGAGCATATTTATGTACCATTTTGATGATATTTAAAATTGGCATTCATCTCCAATAACTACATACCTACTAACGAATAATAGAATATTTAAAAATTTGAGTGCATCAAAATGAATTACTACTTTGTTTATAAATAACAAAAACTTCCAAATTGTATCTTTGTATTTAGTGAGTTGTTTGATTATATTAAAATTATTACTTAATTGAATACAAAATTGTTTTTTCTGTTGAATATATTTAAAATATGTTTGTAAATTCTCAAAAAATATTGTATGTTTGCTGTGTCGGTGATAAATCTAAACGTCGGTACATCACACGCTACTGCGCAAATACTTTATTCGAAGCTAGCTGTATTATGGATGTCGACTTCGTGGTTTGTGTATGCTGAATACGTGATGTGCTAAACTAATTATGTAACTTATTGTTGGGAATTATGAAATGCCTAAAATCTTTAAGAACGTACATATGTTTCTTTTTATTAATTACATTTTATTTTGGGACAGGATAGCTCTCTGGACACAACTAATGAATGCTTTTTATAATAGCTTGTTGTCATATTAGTAACATTGCATCACGCTTCAATCTGTAAATTAACTCTGATGAGTACATATAACCAACAAGAAAGAATTCATTTCGTAAATCAATTGCAATACAAACAAACATTATCATATTAAGAAACGTTAAGTTAATGTTACTCAATTGAAATAGGGTCACGACCACTTTTAATATTGCCCAGTTTAGGGCGAGTTTTGCTGTTATATTAGGTCAAGGTTGTTGTCATGTTTTACGAATCTTTGGTGACATCGGTAGTTAGGTTGTGAATTAAATGATTGGTAGTTGTATAATAATCATGATTACATCGGCGGTTATTTGCATGGATTCAACGGATAGTGCCAGGAATTCGAAACAATGCATAATTAGTTTCAATGCGGCCGGATCAGTCATACATTGGCGACGATGACTGCAACAGATGTCGTTGTCTCTAAACTTTTGCAGTTAGGTGAGGCACCAGGAAATCCGCATAATGAGAGAAGTATAGATAACACCGGATTAAGGATCATGATTCTAAACTTCTTAGTATTCAAAAATCATTTGCAGCGAATCGTATCATCAGCAATCTAAAGTCTCCAATTGAATGGAAGATTGCAATTCATATTTTAGTTAAATAATGATTTTTTTTAAATTTAATTCTTATGAATCATCAGTTTGGATTTAATATTTTATGCCATTTTATGATACGACTTGTTTTTATGATGAAGTATGAGTTGTGAACGTTCAGGCTTCATTTCTATAACATACGCATTAAGGCATTATATTAATCTGAGTAAATATTACATATCGAAATGATGATGCTAAATTATCCGCGGCATTGAATTTATGACTGACATTTTTACTTGCATATTTACTTACAGCAACTATTTTCATTTTCGGAAAGCCACTTCTATGCATTTTGAAATTTCAACTTCATTTCTCACATTTCACTAGCTTGGACTAAAAGTAGAGTCACTGGTTAAGTTTGCAGCCGCTCGGTTCCCATTTACAGAGGTCAGATGCCAATATCTTTACGCAAGTCACTTCAGGGATTTGTCTGCAGCTTTGCAAATTCGCAGCAGCTTTGCAGCTGCAGCTTCAAAATCCTCTTTGCAATAAGATCACAAAAAGATTTTCTAGATAGTGATTTCTCAGTTTTTCAAACTTCGACTTAAAAACTTTAAATTCTCCACTTGTCCCAAAATCCATTAGGACGATCCCATCGAATTAGAAAATTTGAATACAAAAGGCTGATACGTATGTACTCCAGTCTTCTTTAGTCAGTGTAATCGTTTCATTCGCTGAATGTGAAGCCCGTTATTTCAAGTAAATTTTAGTCGAGAATTGTGAAAGGTTAAATTAATTAACCTCTTGTTGTCATTGGTTATTTCACAAGATGAATATCAAATGTGAATAATTCTTCCGTTTATCAGCGGTGAACAAAAAGAAGCGAACTTAAACATCACATTTCCCCATTTCAAATATTTGCCCAAAGCGAAACAAAACACCTATTGTAAAAAATGCAGATTTCACTACGTCATAATTACTGTTGGCGTTGACATAGTGAACACGACAAAAATTTATTGTACGTCATATGTTGTTGTTTTGGACAGATACTGATTCGGTACAGTCAGATTTATTCATTGACATTATTTACTAAATAAAAGATATGCAAACATCGGCGAATATTTGAATACACATGTTTAATTCATCCAAGCCACGGAGTAATCTGCAGGTGACGCCAAGTTACGAAGTGACTTGGAATGAATAATTTTCGCTTGTAGTGCAATTCGTTTGACTGCGTAAATGAAACAGCTTCAACAACCTTACAATTACAAATGTCCACTCTGCAACAAACATGCATATTCAGTCGAGTTTGTAAAAACCGCCTTTCGTACCTATGAATGCGAGCGTAACTTCGTGCAAAAAATGTCGAAAGCGTGAGAATTCTTTGAGGTGGCGCCGTGCTCGCAAAATGATGTTGCTATACGTCTTCTCAGCGTTTTCTGGAGCAACTAAATTTTGAAGTATATATTTTCGTCGCCGCTGGAATTCAACAATCAAACAGGAAACGAAATCAAGCACATTTCATCTATACAATGTGATTGTCTTTCGAGCTTAATATATAATGTGAATTAATTCATTTTGCTGCAAAGTTAATTTTGTGGCTTTCAGACAATAAGTATTATCCACAAGATTTGCCTAGTATATTGTCCTAAAAGATTTCCCTAACATCATGAAAGGGAAATAGTTCTCCCCGCAATCCAAATGGGTAATAATTTATAACGACAGATTGATGAAACAATGATTAGTGGAGTTACGTAATTCTCCGTTCTCCGTCAGTCATCTATATGTTCGGAAAATGAGGAATAGTTAGTAAATTGTCGACTCTAATGAATGAATGGAAGCAGGAAGATCTCGGAAGGGAGAAAAGAAAAATGATGTTTACTTATTACAACGTCATAACTATTTTTTCAAATGCTGCAAGACGTACTGAAGCAGCACGTAGGTAGCCATTTCGTGCAGTACACAAGGAGCGAAGGTTATATTGTGATTTGAACCGCATCCGTTAATCTTATTCCTTGAATTTTAGTTTTACGATTATCAACAACGTCACGGGACTCTACAATTATATCTGATAACACCCAATATGAACAATGGTCATTTACTGTTATTTGGAAAAGCGATTGATAAAGTATATAATCCAATCTTCTTTATTAAATTTTTGTCAAGGTAGTGATTTTATGGACCTGAATCCGAGTGCATTAAGTCATTACTCAGGTAGAGACGACTTATTGTTTTTACTTTAACAGAAAAATAGTGACTTTGTGTCCCGACACAAAGTGTATAATGTTTAAAAAATAATTTATAAAATTTATAATAATAATTAAATAATTTTGTATCATGAAATATTTTTTCCAGATACTTTCTGAAAGTATTGACAACTAAAACAAATGGATAAACGTATAATATTGTATTTAGCTGTATGATCCATTCACTAGAGTTTCGACAACAAACATTAGTTAACCTATTTCTGCAGATGCATGTTTCTGAAAAATATCGGTTGCAAAAACTGTCAAAAGTCGCATTGATATTTGTCGACGCCAATAGTTGAAAGTTTCCATATCATAAGGAAATAAACTTACACAAGTTAGCTAATGTTTATTGATTGGGGTGTTTAATTGAGTTATGAATGTTTGGTCAGGAACGGAGCATACAAATTCAGCGAGAATGCTGATTCGTGGAACAAATAAACCTAATTCAGGACGGTATGGTAGTTGTTGTTACTGCTAACTTATCGGTGATCCAATTACATGCTGAAACTTACACAAGTAACCACCTCGACGTCAATCATTGTTTCAAATGATCCTACATTTCATACAATGCTCACCATTTTTCTTGGATTGAAACAATCTAAATTACCGGAGCAGTCTGGTCTTAGTATAGTTTTACTCAATTCAGGAAACATATTTGTTGCGTTGACGTTTTCCGGTATAGGCCACGAATGTAAATGCATTTTGGACTCAACCGTCGATAAATTAATTTTTAAACTGATACTGCATGCCGAGTGGCCCATGATATTCCGTTAAATTAACGGCTTTGTGCACTGCAAAACATCGGCAGAAACAAGCCACTGAATATTCCGCTTCGCTGTTTACAGAAAAATTGAGCAATTTCTTTACAAATGCGATTACATCTGACTACGTCTTTTATAGCAGCGGGTTCCATCTTAACCAGTCTATCATATCGGGTTTACAAGATGTCCAACGGATGTCAAATTATGTGTACATTATACCAAACCAGTGAGACTTCCTGGAACTATAATGTATTTCCAAATAGCTATAATAAATCCTGACATTTGTACCAGCAACTATAGCATGGATGGTGTGCAGTTCATAAGATTAAAATTGTTTCCACATTTGAAGATACTCCTTAACATTGTCATAAGAAGCAAGGAAGGGTAAGTAATTTATAGTTTTTTCTTACAACGGAAATATGTAATTCGTGTCTGACATTTCCACGCATATGAAGTTCGAGAATCCATTGTTGGATCCTGGAACATGTCGCACGTAAATATAATTTCAAGAGAAAAGATAACACGTGTTTTTGCACGTGATACAATGTATGTACAATTTAAATTTGCAAATTATCATTAGTTTAAATGAAAATAATAATTATTATTATGATAATAATTTATTATCCTCTGTTGTTGGAGTTACATACATACGTAATAGTTCCACTTAACAATCGTAGCCGATCAATTTTTAAGACCAATTGCGCTTTAGCTTTTAAAATAATTGCAGAATAATATAAAATAGGTCGACATATAATTCTAGGGATTCTAGAGAGCCACTTAAAAATCCAGTACCAGTATAGTTCTAGGGGCCCACGTAATCCCAGGGCCCACATTGTACCTCCTTTTGCAGTGAATGTGCAAATATTTCATATGGTGTGTGGTGGACTAGTTTATATATTTTTTGACAAACGTTCTGCATAATAGTTTAGTACGGACGTGTGCATAATGGATTAGGTTGTATATTTAAAAGACTGAAAATTAGAACATATGGATGTTAATAAACATTAAGATAATGAGCACTACGATGCAAATTAAGTGACCAAAACTATTGATTATATTGACTACTGTACTATAAATCCAAGCAGCAGGAACAGCACCTGGCTATCTTAAATATACTCAATGATACGAGAGGCATCTACCTGACGTCGAAACTAGCCTAGCCACAATTTACAGGGAGTCTCCGTGAGATAATCTCACTTGCTCATTGACAACAATGTAGAAATTGATTAGAAAGAACACGTTTAAAATTTTGCTTTTGATATTAAAACTAAATACTTTGATGGCCCCGTAGGTTTTATAATTAATTTATGACGGCAATACAAGAGAATATGCATGGAGTCGTTTGTAATTTAAATCTATCCTTCACTCGATTTCCATTTCTACTTTGTTTATATTCTAATTCGCCATCAAAAACAAGCATTAATTATAACCAATCTACCCCTCAACGCCCATTCAAACCTGCAATAGAAATTCATTCCACAAAAATACAAATAGCAATTGATCGTCCAACTAAAATAGACGGATATTTTGTTCTGGGAGAAATTCATGTTATCAAAATAGTTAATAAATCTCACGTCGATTAAACAAGCCTGCAAAATTTACACTTCATGTACACTACACGGCATTTGATTTTTTAATAAAGATTATTTAAAAACAAATCAAGTGTTGGAGAGGCTCCTACCTTTGTTTTAAGAATACAAAGCAATAGGAGATATTTTATACAGTGGCTTCATTCCTTTCGTAATTAGTGAATTTTGGTAACAGAGGATTGTAAACTTTTACATGAATCTAAAATATAACAACTAAATTTTCTTGGATTCCGTTTCTAGTTTCATTTCAACTTATACTGCAAAACGTTCGTCTCTAGCTATGCGTTGCAATAACGTCACGCACATGACTCTTTGACATATGTTCGTCCAAAGTCAGCCGAAAATTACTAACAGATTCAGTTGAAAACGAATAGGAATAAAACAGATGGCAGGCAGGAAACGTCTTGGTTCATCAACAGTGTAATATTTTATAACATTTTCAACATTGACAATAGAACTCAGCGGTGTATTCTGCTCAATTCGTGTGACTGTGCACTATATACATTTGCCTCATCAGTTCAGTTTTAGTCGACAAGTTATCTAAACCATTTGCCTAAACAGAATTGCATCAGTAGATACTTTTTCAGATCATCGGATTCAGAACAGCTACCGATTATGAATAATCGATGTAATTCCGACCATTGCCCTAATATAACTTGTTATCGTTGACGTCTAAAGATTACCTGATTTGCCATTACGATCAGATTCAGAATCAAAGGGGAATAAAGTCATGTTAATAATTGCTAAATGTGAATGCGCAAATTAAGAGAATAATTACCGGACAAAGCGCGAGGGGTTCCGAGATATATTTGCAGAAATAAATTACAGAGCACCACATGCTTTGATTAACTTTTCAAATACTTCGTTATCCTTTTAAATACAGCCAACCATATTGATGTCGTGTTCAGAATACGTACAATAATGACTTCGGACAACAGCGGCGGGAATACCTGCAATTTTCAATATTACATCCAATAGTCAGAATTCCTAATGCAGACCTTATCCTTACACAAGAAATCATATACTTTAGCACTATCGTTTCAGTAACGTTTTGTTAGTGTTAATTCATAAAAGGATTTTAGTGTATCACAAAAATTATATTTTGTGCTACATTCACTTCGTTTATCCCATAATCCATTGAACATAACGGTTATATTGGAAATTGTATAATTATATTTGCAATCTGTTCAAATTATATTCCGTAATTAAATTCTTTATAGCATATTTTAGCCCTCGTCGCAACTTATGGGTAGCCTACGATTTTATTTAGTTTGAAGGCTTGGCTGATTTCGTCTACGGAAGAATGTATTGTAAAAAACCATTGAACGTGAGAATATAGTGGACTTTTTTGCGTGAAGCATCTATTCTCTATGTTGTCGTACCTTCAGCTTTATTGCAGTATCTGCACAAACTCTGTCACGACAACTTGTAAGTTTGAACATATTGTAAAAAAGTTATGATATATCCATTCATTGCGTTTCTTGGACAGAGTTTACGTCTGCGCACACTATTCACGACATACAAGTGATTTAGTTGTACCTTCCGAATTGAAATTCTACATTGCTGAAAAGCACATATAAATAGTGCATTCACTCAGCCGTTCCTGTTTAGACAATCGTCTTTAAGTGTATCAGTTGCACAAACCTATTTTATTGTTGAATATAACAGCAAATATAACAAAATGTCAAATAATAACTGCAGCAAATGTTGCTGTTAATGCTACAGAAAAACTTACCTGCATCGATTGCAGGTTTATGGACAATAAATAATACATAATTGACGTTCAAATGTATCGAAAAATTATCTAGATGCAAGTGACAATTGAGGACTCCATCTATATACAAAGTATTCATAAATGTTTTGTGCTATATATATATAATCATGTTTTTATAAACTCCTCGAGATCTCATTGGCCAAAATGTGTCGCGGCCTGTTAACCTTAGACAAAAAGAATGGCGGTCATGGTGCACTACAACACAACTTTAATGTAAGCGATTTACTTACAGTAGTTACAGCTTATAGCTATGCTATGTAAAGTGTCTCCATGAACTAAATTTGTAATTGAATCCGTCGATCACATCGTTTTGTGGCAATTCTTGCCAATTTTTAATTGTCAGCTATTGTACGCATATTTTATTTGTTATTTTTTGACTCCTCGACTAATTCCTTAAAATAAGTTTAGCTGAATTACGAGAGAGTTTAAAGTAATAACGATCTAATGTAAAATTGCTTTAATTCTTCTAACCACCCTATGAAATACCACCCATCTGAACTGATAATTACAGCGCAGACAGCCAAATTCTGAATTATGGCGTTGCCATCACAAGATTACACTAAATATTTTGTTATAAATTGGAACCACCCATTTTCTACGTATACATTGTGGTGATCCCGCCGAGGTGTGCGATTGCAAAGAATAAAGATATATGTAAGTTGTTGATTAAAGTTTACTGTGGTTAGTGTATTATCAATTGTGAATGAAGGCCAATCTTTAATGCGCACAATTAATTCACATATTATCAAGGCGACGGTATGATTAATGAGAAGATATGTATAATTAGATAAAAGCTATATCCAGGCCAGAATGTACAACGAAGATTGAATTACATTGTTAGTCCGAACGTAAGTTCTTAATTATCAGAATATTCAATAGAGTAAGGTAGGATTGGGCTTGGGGGTTAGCCCAATGCTCTTCTCCGTTGTCGGTGGAAGCCGACAATGTCCAGAGGGTTCGGGATGTAGCTTTTGGGGCGACTTGGGGATATGGTAGTAGCTACTCGCTTGGCTTATACACTAGTGATTAATAGATAATGTAATAATGACTGAGAGAGACGAGAGATTGTTAGGATACTTAAGTGTTTATTGATATAGTCAAGTGGAACTCTGTGAGAATAAGTGAGCTCGCTTTGCTTACTACCGGCGGAGGCTTCCTCCACTGCTTGGCTTCAGCGTGCGCTTACTACTACTCTTCTACTGTGTCACTCTTACTGACTCTCTCTCTGTGAGCGTCTTTGAGATGCGTGTCGCGTCTTATATAGACTCTCGGATAATTACAATGATGGATTATTCTAGTGTTAACCTTGCACTTAATTGACTAATGGAATAGATATTTAGGTTAGGAATGTGATGATGTTACTCTGATTCATTGAGGGACAGCATCTGTACCTCACTCGTCCCCGTCCTTCGATGGACCTGCATGGTGTGGCGCTGAAGGCTTGCCCTTCACTTCTCCCCATGCGACGCGAAGGTGTGGGTGGGAGCAATACCTGTTTCTAATGATATCTAATTCTATCTAGTTACAAGTTGGAAGAACTATGTCCCCGAAATTCTGGAAATGTATTGTCTAGTAAATATACCTAACGAGTTTACAATGAAAATGTAATTAACATATCTGGGTATAAAAATAGTTGTTGCGCTATTCTCTTGGTGCGAAGCGGGTTTCGTGTCGTAATACCGTGACCTTGAGTTTTCCTATTCTGACCATGATCTAGTTTATCGATAATTGTTTACAACTAACAATCATAGTGTATTGATTATTGTGCAATTTGCGGAATATCCTAATAAAGATGTTACATTCACGTTTCCTTTTTCTCAGCATCTAATTATTACCGTGATACTTATGACATAAAATATTTGTGTGAACCTATTTACAATGAGCGTGACTTGAACAACATACAAATATTCTGACGAACAAGTTGGACAAACTAACATTATTATGATACGTCTTAAAATTGAAAAAATATTTAGTAATTAGGACAAGAGCCAATGTTGTTGGTGGTGTGGTAGGGAGAGTAATGTCGAGTACTTGGGTGAAGTCGGTTGTGATGAAGCCGTGGTGGTGATGAAGGGAGCCGTTGGGGGAAAGACGAGGGGCATGATGAGAGCTGATGCGCTGGGGAATCTGGTTGCCTGCCATGGTGAGAAGTATGATGATTATGGTGAGGGTGGAGCGATGAGTGGCGACTTAGGCGCGCCCCGCTTTTCCGTACTCCAGAGAAAGCCAGTTATGATGACCGTGGTGATGGCGTCTTTGGTGCGTGGTTGGATTGAGCGTCCTTCCGTATTGCAGGGGTGACTTGCTATGATGACCATGTCAGTCGGTTGCGTCTTAGGCGCGCATTACTTCATTGAATGGGCCTTGGTTGTAGCTGAACATGTGCTCTGGCAGTTTCATAATAACCTCATGGAAATGGACATGACAACTGCGTGTACGCTTTTATACATTCGAAAAGAATCACATTATAATCTTGCTAGTATTGTTACTAAAAAAATTGTAGCTTTAGTTAATGTAATGTGTAAGTTTTTCTTCTCTGATTCTGGTGCTTTACTGTGATGCGCCCGAAAATGTCTTGGAGAAAGCCGCTGCTTGGTTGTATCGTTTAGCCCCATTTGTGTCGTTTGTTGTGGAGGTGGGTCTGGAGAAAGTTCTTTCCTGTGCTACCATGGCTGGTCAGTCTTCGGTTGCCGCAAAACTCCTTGATGCGATCGGCTTTCTGGTTTATCGGAAGTGTAGCTGTAAAAATACTGGAAAACTCATTGGGACAAAATTAACTTTTTGAATTATGAACTTATTGGTGACAGTATCAGAGCGGCTTGTTGTATGTAGGACGAGCGAGCTTTATTTTGTAATATTTTTAGCTTGAGAGTAATTCATGTAGTGGAGAATACTCGAGGCAAACAAAAAGAGCTGTTACTAAAAAGTGAAATCTGAATTTTTTGTCTCTTTTTTCTGCTTCAGTCAGAATGATAATGTTGAAAATGTCCTCACTGTGACTGTCTGAATATTTATTTGGTGGCTATTCATTGCTACATATTTTTGTGGGTGACAATTTTTGTGCTGTTGAGAATTTTGTGCTGTTGAAAAATTTTGTACTGTTGAGAATTTTGTTCTCTCGAAAATTGTGTGCTTGCATTTCGTGATGACGTTAACATATTTGGTGCTTGCTCCTGCTTTTTGTGGTCATGCCGTTTCTGCTTTATCAACTATTTCTATATACTATTTCTATCAACTACCTGGGGCTGTATGGGATTTTGAGTTTTTCTATCTGCTTTTTCTGTTCCTTCCGAAATTAACAACTTATTAGAACTGCTCGTAATTGTAGTTGTCATTTCACAGTTTGTGTCTCTGTCTTGGAGTTGTTGCAACCATAGCTGCTGCTTATTTGAAGTTTTGCTGCTTATTTGAAGTTTTGCTGCTTATTTGAAGTTTTGCTGCTTATTTGAAGTTTTGCTGCTTATTTGAAGTTTTGCTGCTTATTTGAAGTTTTGCTGCTTATTTGAAGTTTTTACCAGAGCATACTTTGTTGTTTTCTCTTCACGTCTTTTGGCAGAACAGAGTTTCCATGTAATGATTTTTAGCATTTGGATAAGTTGACTCTATGTGGGCGGAAGGACTTTTAAGGTGTACGGTTAGTGCACTCAAGGGAGCTTTTCAGCTGATGCAATGAGCGTTGGTATGGCTCTTTCTTTTTCAAGCATTATTCAAGCTGAACATCTTAAAATTTATTGAACAGGAATTTCGACAGCAATGATTTTTTATTATGTGAGACGGGACCTTTCGTGTCGTAATACTTGTCGTGATTGACAATTCTCTTTTTTGCGAGTTAGGGTCGGGGTTTTGTTAGTATTACCGTGTGTACGTAATCATGTTTCAGTTGCCTTCTACTTGGGCGTGAGTTACCTTTGTAGTCAGAACTTTTTGTGAGAGAGGCAGTGTTATCAGGTGGGCTCTTTTCTGTTGCTTTTTTCTCTGATGACATACTTGCCTTGTGTGTAATGTATGAGATGGCCCATCATGTTTCACTCTCTTCTACTCTGTTATTTTGAAAGGAAAAGCTTTTACTAGTTTGTGAAGCAAGATTTGAGTTGTCACTTATGAGCATCATTGAAATGGCATCATAGTTATAGGATATGTGACTTTGTATTGATATGTCTTGGATTCACTTTGTATTCGTCTTTGCTTTCACGATTTATGATTGATTTATTTCTTTTATGGCAGAGAGTTAATTGTATGTTTCATTGCTAGTCTTAACTTATGACTTCCTCTTTTCAGATTGGTCATGACTGGGTTAGTAGCTTGGGGTAGCTAGAGATTGTCTTCCCGTGGCATCATGACTGAAGATTCCGTCTTACTTTTATTTGTCATGGCCATTGAATTTTTGTGACTGACTCATATTGAAAATAGGACAAGTTACTTTTCAAACACGTTTTCATCTTGAAAAATGCTATCATTGTTATCATTTGTTAGTAGGAGAATGGGATTGCATGTGCTTTGGAATTTCTGTTCATGTAAAAGACTTTGAGATTTTACTGGAGTGATTTTTCTTAGAGCGTACATTAAATTCTAGAATTGCAGTGAACTTTTGCTTTTTGTGTAAAATTGTAATAGTGTAGATGTTTGCAAAATCGTAGCGTCTGACGGACTATTTTTCTTGACGGTTGATGTTTAGGCGAGGTAAAAAAGTCAGTCTGTGAAATTTCTTTACTTTATTTTCCTATTTTCGTTTTTCCTGATTTAATGAATTTATTACTGTTTTGACTATCTTTTCGCGTGCTTTATCGGAGAAGTGGTTTGTGCTTTTAATTGCGACTAAACGTTAGCAGTATATCGATTTCACAAGATTTGACGGAATGTTCGTATTTGTGTGTCTGTGGGGAATTGTGAGATTCCGTAGTCGACATTTTGGACTGATTTGCTATTTTCCGTTTACATTGTCCTGTTGCATTGCCCAAGCTGTGATACTTATTTTTCTGTATTATGCGTGCTAGTGAATGAATTCCTGTATTAATGATTGACTATTAACCCCTTTTCGTAAAATTTTTGATTAAATACCCGTTTTAGTGCTTGTTTTGCTTATTATGATTGATATAAAATCTGCTGATAAGCTTTTAATTGTGCTGCTCGCTCGCTGTTCGTTTTGTCGTTATAGTAAGCTCTTGTCACTCCTTAGTATATAGGGCTACTTCTTGGTATTATAAAATAAAAATAAAAAAATAGATTTTCGTCTTACTGTTACCGTCCGTTATCGTTAGTCGGGGAATTTTTGTAGTTGCGCACACCTCCATAATGTAGTTTTGTTTGTTGGTATCCTCTCAGCATCCTTTCTTGACTGGCCGGAAAGCACTTTTCGACGGAAAAATTACCTGTTACTTGTACACAACAAAAATTTTTTTTATTAGTTTCCTGTGATTTCATGGCTTAATTTTATGGAGATTGGTCAACCTAATTTTTTCTTATGTTTAAAACCCTCTCTTATTGGTAAAAGTTGATGTAAACTTCTTAATAAACACTTCACATATTAAGTAGAAAGTTGATGATGTGAACGGGTCTGTTTTTTTGGTGTGGTGTGGCGTTTGTTTTTAGCAACGAAGGCTATGTACTCTGCTTCTTCTTTTTCTTGCGCTGTTTTGTTTGTGTCCTGTACTGCAAGTGCATGCGTTGATGGTTCACACTCAACTGTTTTGCTCACGTGCATGTTGTTGCAGCTTGTCTTCTTCGAAGACGTTTCCCATTAAGAGTAGGAAAAATGAAATGATTCTTATTTGTTGCTCGCCTTTTCTGTATTTTTGTCTGTTCTTTTCTCTTATATGATGCAACGTATTTATTTTGACTGTTGCTAATCTATGCATGTTCTCTTGTGCTTTGTTCATTGCTTGTTATCTAGAGAGTTTTTGTGTTGTGAGAGCTAGCTTTTCTGCAAGCGTTACAGTGAACTTTTATCATGCATTTTTTGTGGTCTTATCTTGTCTGAAATTGTTGCTGTGTCGTGCTGGCTTTCTGTAATGTGAGCCATGACTGAAGCTGGGAAAATCGTGAGAAGGAAAAAGAGATTCTAACTGAAATGTCGTTCAGATGAGTTTTCGTCTACGTGCTGTTTTTTCGCTGTGGTGCAATTATTGACATGATGATGGCTACGAGCACATACTATGTTATATAGAAAAGAATATTAATGTATACGAAAAATGAAAGTACTGCCTGTTTAATATTGTGGCTGAAATTTTTACTTTGTTGTCACCAATAATTTATTGTTTTACGTGGAGGACATGGGTGTAGAATTTTTCTTTTCTTTTTTCTGAATCGAAGCTGCATCTTTCTCCAAATTTTATTTCCTTTACTGTCAAAAAAAATTTCTTTATTTATTATTACTGATTTGTTCCAGTTGCTTACTTGTTGCAAGTTACCCCGAAATTTTTGTGTGATGTCACAGTCTCTCACAGCCTAGTGCTTTTCGCTTCTTTTAACTGCAGCTTTTTTAGACAATTACTCTCTCTAATTTGTCACTTGTTATTCTGCTTCTTGTCGCTGTTCTTATTCAAAAGTAAATAATTTTGTTTATTTCAGTGCTAGTCAATGTACGTACTATGGTGCTAGTATGCATACATTCAATAAAATATGTATTTGACGTGTGTATTTTCTATAAGGTGTTTTTTGTTATGATGATGATGGCGTACGATGAATATTTTATCATGCCTACTTACATTACTTCGTTTTCCTGTGTCACTCTTTCTTGTGTCTGTTGCATTGATACGTTTTTAGCTCAGGGTCGTGAAATTGCGTTGAGTCATGACAGGATGTAAAAAGCCATTAATAAAAACTTGCCAGTACTAAAATATGGTTGTACTTGTTATTGAACACTTGGTCGTGTGGCTAAAAAAATTTGTGAATTTAATTATGTGTATGTTTGACAAGTGGACTGTTACCCCAACTGGAATGGAATGGCACAACGATATCGCAAACTGTCGATACATATTCCTCTACGTTTTGTTTTATTACTAAAATAATGTTTTTCTATTTTTGGTAAGGCGATATGTTCTTGTCCTACTTATTTTTTGTTATGCGTTCGTGCTAATGGGTGAGTAATCTTGATTGATCGGAGCTTGAGCTTGGAGTTTTTCTTGCTTGCTTTGGATTTTCATCTTGCCCCACTGATGTGTTTGAGCTTGCCTATGTGTGTCATGACTTTTGATAAACTATGCCTCATTGCTAAAAAATGTGTGTATCCTATGTACTGTTTTGTTATGATAGTGCACAAGTTTTTTTCCTCATGTCCTGACTCTTTTCTCGCTGACTCACTAGCGTATACCTCCGCGAAAAAAGTTTTCTGTGTGAAGAATTTCATTCATTCCAATTGCTCCTTCATTCATTCCAAAGTTATCAGGCTAGTGGTGTCTATTATTTATCTTGACTATATACTTTAAATTAATCTTTAATGCTAACTCACATTTTCTGCATCAAGGAATCATTTTGCTTTGTATACCTAGCAACATTGCAGATCTCATTTACTATGTATATTTTTTATTTGTTCTGCCTGCGAGAAAATGTATGAAAATTTTCTTCAGCGAGGGCTCGTGCTTAATCGTTACCCCAAAGAAAGCCATTGCTATTTTCACGCGAGAATATTTCCTTTTGCTTTTTGAGACTTAGTGAATTACTTACTATTATTGTGTTCAAGGCAGTTTCGTCTTTTGTTTTGCTGATCTGCATTTTTGTGTTCTTGCTACTCTACTCGTTTCATGCTTGTTTCTACCTACATGAATGAATGAACTAGTCAATGACTGAGCATGCAAGAAGCAGTGGCAAACAAAAACATTGAATGAAATGATGAATCATCGGACTGGTAATTTTTTACTCCATCTCGTTTGACCATGCATTTATTCTTTTGGCTTACTTATGATTCTATGGTGATTTTATGCTTAAGATTTTATCATGCTAGTAATTTATTCATGAGTTTTGTAGAAGCAATATATATTATGCTACCTACATTATCTACTAGCTAATTATACAGCTTTTCTTAATAGAACGGAAATTCTAGCGAATATCTTATCCTGTATTTAAATGTTTAGTTTTTCTAGTTTTTCTCTTAATGCCCCACAATTCTGTCTTTTTATGGATCCTCTTATTTCATGATTATTCTTGGGTGCGGAGTCGGTGGGCGAGAGTAACGTGAGGATTCTAACTGGGTAGATTCTAACCGTGAACTAACATTTGATGCAATTTCATGACTATTTCTTCTGAAATGATTATTTACTGAATCACGTTGCGATTGTTGATGCTCATTTCTTTTTCTCTTTCTCGCTTTTGCGGCGACGTTTCTCTTATGCTTTCCCCTAACGCATGCTGGCCTGAGAATCTGTCTCACAAAATCCCAAAATTTTTGGGCTCTTTTTTCTACTTGGCTGTCGATTGAAGAACTACTAAAACTCTTGCGTTTGTCTAAAATTTCGAAAACGTCGTTCATTATTGGTTTTCGTGGTGGTAAGGGTGGTAGGCTCTGTGGAGAGATGCTTCTTGTGACATTCTGTATGTTACCTACTAGCGAATGGAGTATACCACTTTCATGACTTACGGATGTTTTTGTTGTGGGTGACGATGCCTTATGACACCGCTTATTTGTCACACTCTCTGTTTCATGACATGTTTGCTGTTGTGTGTGAAGTGCAGAGGGTAGTTGTGGTGGACCATGTCGTATGAATGGTACTTCCGTTCCAGTGGAGAGTCTCAATACGGACTTGCTAATGAGAATATCTGCTGCTAATTTTTCTAGTAAGTCGTACCCTAACAATGTTGTTGCCACCTTATCCGGAACAATAAAGAATTGATGATCTATGCATACGTCCTCAATTTTAATTTTAATTTGAATTGACCCTAATATGTTAACTTTGTCACCTGAAACTGATGTGGCTGTTACTGTGGTGGGTTCGTGACCAACTAACTGATTTGCGATAGAGACACCGATTAGAGAAATTTCCGCTCCTAGGTCGATTTCTGCCACTGTATCTATATCCTGAATTTTCGCAGGAATCGTGGGGGTATTTGGGATCTTTTGTGTTTGTATGGCTCTTATAGCATGCGGTGCGTGATCATAACATGAATCGTACATTTCTTTGTTTTGAAACTCGACTTGCCGAGGAAACATGTTGTGTTCCTCGCCAATATAAGATGACTGAAAAATTGCATTTGATTCGTGATTTTGATAGTCGAGTTGACTGTTGCATTGTTGTTGAGAGGTTATTTCTGCCTGCCACCGTCTGATTTCTAAGACCTCTTCATACAACCTCATAATATCCTGCTTCATTTCATATGTATCATCATGATATCTGGAGTCCCTCTTTGACTCATATAATCTCACTATTTCTTGGAGATCTTTGAAATTATTTGGCGTGCCTCTAATATGAATGAAATCGCTGACTAGCGGATTTATGACGGTGAGCAAATGTTTGACCCAGTTATCCTCGCCTAATTTATCAAAAATATCGCTTGCCTCATAGCGTAATCTTAAAAGGAATGATGATGTGCTCTCTCCGGTCTCTTGTTTGTATTTTAGTAGATTTTGCAATGAGCTTGAATCATCATACTCAAAAGGTGCTTCTTCAAAAAATTGTCGGATGAGTTCCCTAAAGTCTATTTCCGTGTCTGTTATTTCTGCGTATTTTGTCTGAAACCATTGTAATGCTGGTGGTTGTATGAATGCTGCTGGTAATCTATATTTGAGATTTTCTTGTGAGTATCCCTTTGCTGCTCCCCATAACGTAAATCTCTCGATGAACCTTTTAGCATTGGTTTGTGTAAATTTTCCCTTAAAGGTTGGTTTATCATCCATGATTGAGTCTTGGGGCAATATGCGAACCGTGATTTATTGTAATATGTTGCTTGTGTTTTTCCGGTTAAAACTCTGTCTTTGTTAAGACTGATGCTTAAGAGTAATTTTTTTAGGCTACTCGTTACGCTTTTGGGATATCCCACCTACCTTGTATTGTATTTAATGCTTATTGTGGAAGTAGCGTATAAATTGATTAATGGTTTGGTTTTTTCTTACCTTGTTTCCAGGAGTAATTTTAGCAATGATGTGATCTGAGACGTACCTTGTGTTTCTTGTTGTTATAACTATCACTTTAGAGTTTTATCTTGTTTCATCTACGGCGGAAATGTTACTAATTTAAACCGTTTTTTATTCACAATGCACTCTTAGGGTTGAGAGGTAGTTTGACTCAGACGCGAGCCAGTCTACACCAGTAAGGTAGGATTGGGCTTGGGGGTTAGCCCAATGCTCTTCTCCGTTGTCGGTGGAAGCCGACAATGTCCAGAGGGTTCGGGATGTAGCTTTTGGGGCGACTTGGGGATATGGTAGTAGCTACTCGCTTGGCTTATACACTAGTGATTAATAGATAATGTAATAATGACTGAGAGAGACGAGAGATTGTTAGGATACTTAAGTGTTTATTGATATAGTCAAGTGGAACTCTGTGAGAATAAGTGAGCTCGCTTTGCTTACTACCGGCGGAGGCTTCCTCCACTGCTTGGCTTCAGCGTGCGCTTACTACTACTCTTCTACTGTGTCACTCTTACTGACTCTCTCTCTGTGAGCGTCTTTGAGATGCGTGTCGCGTCTTATATAGACTCTCGGATAATTACAATGATGGATTATTCTAGTGTTAACCTTGCACTTAATTGACTAATGGAATAGATATTTAGGTTAGGAATGTGATGATGTTACTCTGATTCA
Source organism: Sinella curviseta (assembly GCA_004115045.4). Classification (NCBI taxonomy): domain Eukaryota; kingdom Metazoa; phylum Arthropoda; class Collembola; order Entomobryomorpha; family Entomobryidae; genus Sinella; species Sinella curviseta. The sequence goes on along the minus strand of CM023199.3, from coordinate 11,291,296 downwards.
TTGAGGGACAGCATCTGTACCTCACTCGTCCCCGTCCTTCGATGGACCTGCATGGTGTGGCGCTGAAGGCTTGCCCTTCACTATAGTCAGAAATTTGTTTTCAATAAAAATGAAGTATAAGCGCTATGTTAACTGGTGACCAAAGAAATGTTAAATTAATTGAACATGTTTGCGTTCAATCATAAACATTCATAAACTATTTTTCGAATATCTTCTTGTCTCATCGTAGAACCAGCACGCTCTCATATCTTGTAGGTGGATTTATGAACCATCTGAACCAGTGGGCAAGTGACGGCGCTAATCTACATCAAGCAACTTGAAGCCATAATTTTTGCAATCCATATTTAAATTGATTACATATCTAATTTGTGCCAGTAGCATGTTCAGCGATATTAAAATTATACACGGTACAAATAATTATTTGTCCGATTAGGTGAAAATGGCAGATTATATTTAGTTTTTGCTGTAGAATAAGTTTACATTTCCAGAAAGGTTTTACCTCTATGGAGACTTTTAGTCCTAATACGTCTGGCATTTTCCTCAATCCATGTCATTTTGTGTGTTTCTATGTAAAAACAAAATCCATATACCTTGCGCGTTATTGGTTTTGTTTACGTGTTTTGTTTTTAAAGTGAAGCGTCTGTCCATTTCTTGCAAAGAGTTGATAATGCTCCAGTGGTTCCTGAATCATTTTTACAAAGTTATCGACACAAGGACAATAATTTTTAACAAATTAGATACGCTGAGAGATATACATGGAAACTGGTGTAAATCTACCACCTCGTATACTTTGTGACGGTGAGGGCAATTTGTTTGCAATGTGCCAGTATGTTTTCACCCATTAAATACTATTTGAACACATTTTTGAACAAGGGGATTGATGAATATCATGAATATCACGCACGCACCAAATACCCTGTATGGATGGATTGTCTTGTGTTCCTAATGCCTGATGTATATCATTTGGTAAGTGAGAGAGAATACTTTGTCGGCGACATCAACTAGAATCATCGTTTGTCAATTGGATCGCTGAATTTTCAAACATGGAGAATTGATGGTTTTTAAAGTAATCTGGGCCTGGACACCATCCAAGGGGGTTGAGCAAAACTTGTGGGCTTGGGCAGCACTTGACTTGTGTTTGGAAAGATTGCTTTGAAGGCATTTCCAAATGGCGAATAGTAACTCATATAAATGCGTCATATATTCAACCTGCATTCAGAATTATTTGCCCTGTCAGTGTTTGAATTTGAACGGTGTGAAGGTGATTCGTCCACTCTTATAATTAATTGGGCAAGTTTAGGATGCCTTCATGTATCTCGTGTCCAAGTTGAGTTGTATTATATATAATGCAAATGAAGGGAATACAATAAGAACAATACATGTACACATTTATTTACATATTCACGTCCGCAGATTTACATCATGTAAGCAAAACTAGATTGCACTTGACCAATGAGTGTAACCACATTTAGACGATGTAATAATGCCGTTATCAAAAAAAATGAATGATAAATAGGCTTCAGCCACAATTTACTAAAACACTAATAAATGATGAGCGTTTCCGCACATGATTAACGAGAACACAAAAGTAGCTCATCTAGTAAAGACGCAGTATTAAACAAGTAAGTGCATTTTTCCCATCATAACGTTGATAGCACCGTGCAAAACATGAAACAATTTTAGCGGGATTTTTTATGTAAATTGTGCTTATATCCACTATATATTGCAATTTTAAAATAAAAGAACAGCGATACCACTTTAGTTTTATATATTACCAATTCACCACAGCTGCTTTTCAAGGAATTTGCGAATCGTTTACCTCCTGTTAATGTAAGTTTGCAGAGCTCAGAATGGTACAATATGGCGCACAACTTACGCAATATTATGATACATCAAAATTTTGTAAAATCAGAGTTGAAAAATACGCAGCGCCTTTTCTTTCATGGTAGCGACTTACTTCTTGTTGCCGCATGCATAGTATTACTTTGCATGCGCTGTTGTAATACTAAAGCTGATGATTCATTGTATTGACTCTAAAAGCTTGAACCTCCCGTGTAACAAAAGTTAGCATTCGTTAGCATTTGCTGACAATTTGCGTTTCCCTACGTCCAATATGAAGTTATTTTGACCCAATAAACCTGTGCAAGACCATGTACGTTTTCAATAGAGATTGACTATGTTCATCAGTGATATTTAAATATCCAATTGCTGTTCCCGTTGTTCAAGTACTTAAACGACCACTTCCTTTTAGGTTCCTTGTTTCGTATCGGTAGGTGCTTAACCATTAACCAGTAAAGTTCTTTGTTTGAGAGATGTCAAAGTTTGTCCAAATATTCAAACAACCCTACACTTTTCTACACAATGACCACACATCAGAGCAATCAAGACACCTCTGACTTCACTAAATCAAAATGGACACCTAAATGTTAGCGTTCGGCACACGCCAAATACAACTCAACGAATCTTTATTTTAATTAAATTCTTACATCAAAGTGTTGCAACATCTTAGATGGAGAAAACATTTGTACGATTGGTAACACGCATACATATATGGATTGGAAGCGCTCTAAATGTTAATAAAATCTTTTAACAAATGTAACGTTTGCAAATTAGAAGACATGCGTCAGACAGGTGCGTTTCGTCTATAGCATATTTAAATTTTCGACAACAACTAAATGCAAGTGTAAGATTAAAAGGACATGCCCAACTTGCACGTATAGCTTCGCTGAGTACAATGAAAGGGTAAAATAAAACCGGATGACGACTTGAAGCGAAGTCGTCCACGCAATATCGTACCATGAAATAATCTGGTTGTGCACCGCATGGTTCAAATTTTCGGAGCTACAAATGCATATTTTGGACAACTACCTTCCTTAGCCTCTTAACAACGGTATGCTAATGTTATCAATCGCCATGCATTGCGCATTTTCAGTTTGTGATAAAATGGAGTAATACAGATTATAGATTGAAAGAAATTATCAACAGACGGTTGGAACTACACGTATTGGTGGAATATATTTTCCAAAAATGACTATAATTCAAGAAAATCTAAATCAATATTAGAAAAGGGTAAACATATAAGTCATGTGATGCTTTCACCTGCCTGTGAAGCAGTAACATTTTGTAACATGAATTTAATTTCGGTATTAACTAGACAAAACTTAATATGGAAGGAGCCGATTTAATTTGAATAAGTTTAATAGTCATACCTAGACGACAAATTGCATATAATGCAGTATTGGCAGCCAATTGTTACGTCAAGGTATAAATCTATCTAAAGAGTTTCTATGAGGAACTTGATTCATAGAAAGTAATGAAATGGTTTAAATTCAACTAATTTTGATGCGCCCATACTGACCTACTATTCCTGGAAACGGAAGGCTTTGCAACTTTTTTTCCACATTTTGCGCATAATTGGTACATGGAAGCAGGTCACTAAATAGTACCCAAATCGCGAAAGAACAGCCCTTAAACATTGATAAATCAAAAAATAAGGGCATTTTTTCAGAAATCGTTTGTGTGCTCTGTAGCCTACAAAACTTGACCTAGAAATCCCAAATTTTGCGCGGTGGAGTAAAACACAATTCCCCAGAATGCGATTTTTGAGTTTTTCAGAAAAGATAAATACATAAAAAGTTTTGGCGGGAAAACTATTTAATTCAAAAACGGTATATGATTTTGAATATCCGACAACGGGAGCATAATTAGTAGCTAAAACTACGTTTTTTGCGTTATTTACAATAATACTAACCTGAGTAATTTGCCTAGAATTTGAAATTAAATAAAAAAATTCGGTCACAGAACATTATTTTGACACCAAAGTCCTACAATATCTTAGAATCCACAGCAGTTATGCTATACTTTGGTGTCAAAAATGTGTTCTGTGACCGAATTTTTTTATTTAATTTCAAATTCTAGGCAAATTACTCAGGTTAGTATTATTGTAAATAACGCACAAAACGTAGTTTTAGCTACTAATTATGCTCCCGTTGTCGGATATTCAAAATCATATACCGTTTTTGAATTAAATAGTTTTCCCGCCAAAACTTTTTATGTATTTATCTTTTCTTAAAAACTCAAAAATCGCATTCTGGGGAATTGTATTTTACACCACCGCGCAAAATTTGGGTTTTGTAGGCTACAGAGCACACAAACGATTTCTGAAAAAATGCCCTTATTTTTTGATTTATCAATGTTTAAGGGCTGTTCTTTCGCGATTTGGGTACTATTTAGTGACCTGCTTCCATGTACCAATTATGCGCAAAATGTGGAAAAAAAGTTGCAAAGCCTTCCGTTTCCAGGAATAGTAGGTCTACTACTATTCGTCGAGCATAAATGGTTTCCGTAAATGCAAAAACTACTCCTCTTTGCTATCTTAATAATCATCCAAATTCTGAGCAGGGTGGAAAAATTTTAAGCGACTGTTAAGCTTCACAACTACATAATTCAATACGAAACAACAAATTTCATATCGATTTTCGAAAATTTATATAAAAGTATTCAACACCATACTGTTGTTAGAAATACTTATATGAGTTCCAGTTGGAACATACATACATTGCTGTCTTCCAATCCTAAATATACAGTGTAATAGAGCATTCCTTAGAGTGGCCTAGGACGTCGATGCAATTTTAAACTATGGGTTTTCAGTTTCTTTTTTAAAAGCAGTCAGTTTGCTGAAGTGGTTATAATAATATATAATTTTCGCAATAAGCTTAAAGTGAATTTTGCTGAATTTTGACGTTGGAACAAATGTTTATTCCGCAACTGACAGTATGGCCGCCGTTAGATACGAATTGTCAATGCTTTACCATTACAGTTAAAATCAGTTCCCGCTCAACGTCAGTCAGTATTGAAACTAGTTTAATTATGAGTGTGTCAAAAGACACTGATAACTGCATCCACAATTTCCAATGCCTAACTTGCTTTTGTGTTGCAACCTTTGGATCTCACCTGAACCAGCTGGGTATTTCCTTCTGATCTCGCACTAATGAAAGGTGTTGTTTAAGTTGTGCAACAACGTTTGATAACTTATCAATTAGCAGTCCCGTAATTCAAATTAAGACACTGTCTCAGATTACAATAGAGTATCTAGCCCTTGTAAACGTTCATTTTATGGACCATTGATCTTTGTCAGCAAGATCGTCTTCGCTAACCGGTAATGGTCAACTGACTAGGTACACTTTTGAAGTGTAAGTCGAGTTGACGAAAACCAAATATTGGATTTAGGGCAACTTTGGGCGTAGAATCCGAATATGAAATCCGTTTGGTGTAAAAATCACTTTTGATACAAGACAATATGTCTGTCCGTCTGTACATCTGACAACCATTATTGCCCATAGTGAATACTTTAAAAGTTAGAGCATCTAACTTTTAAAATACAAACGTCATGCAAAATCGGGTTTAATATTTGAAATCTACGCCTTAAATTTGATATTTTTGCATGTATTCTTTAACCAGAATCATAACTTTTAGTATCGCTTATTTTCAAGCGCTACTTTTGTACATCAGTTTTACAGCAAATAATGTACATATTCGAATTCTCCGTATAGGATTTGGTTACAATCCACACTTTGTTTTGCTGAACTCGACTTACACTTCAAAAGTGTACCTTCAAATGTTAATATTTGTTGACATAGCCTGGTACCTATAGCGGATGTACAACCAGCGTTATTTACGCTTTCTACTTGATTCCATTTCGATATTTGAATTGTACATTGCGAGCATAACATTAGAAGAAATATGGATATTATTATTTATCGGCTGTTACAATTACGTCATTTCCACGCCACTCGTATCTAATGACACCCACAAAGGATAATCAATTTGCAAAGTTACGATACCTGGGGTATAACGAAATGATATGTTGGTGGTATGTTGGTGACTAAAGCATACTGTTTGAACCAATATAATATGATTCAATTCGTAGTCCTAAACTGCAAACTACACGAATTCAACATAAGTGGCAAACTTTGCAAAATGAGTAGCTACGACACCGGATATAGAGTTATGGTGACGAATTTTCTCCCAGAATAGCGAACAGCTGATTTAATCCGACGGGCATAACCCAGAATTCATTGAAGTAATGTGTTTGGAATTAAGTGCCAACTATATTAACACTATCGAATTATCTTAACGCATCACTCAATGCAGAATCTTATTCTCAAAATAATTAGCATTATGATTATATCGAATATTAATGTCTTTATATAGCTCTTAAAATCGCCTACGTACTATACTCAATCTAAATCTTTGGTGAAAGTAATCCAGGAGAATCCTATTTCCCGCTTCATGGCGCTTTAACATTACCAAGTAATGAACGGCAAATTCAGATGTATTTGTTTACTTACGCTACCAGAAGACATGTTATGAAAATTCCAATAAATCATGACTCAGGCCGAAGTAAGGAGTCCTGGCAGAAACATTTAATTTATTTTGAAATTTTTGTCTAATTGTCTGTGCTCCTTCCTTTTGGATCCGCTGATTGGACCAGAGGGAAGAGCAATATTTCTTTCTAGTAAGAAAATAGGAAATGGAAAGTGAATGAGCTCAATTGAAAACGAATTTACAATGCGACAATCAATAAAAACTGGGAGAGTAGATACGGCGCCTGGAATCTATGATAACGTTTTCAGTTTTAGCCGACAGAGATCTTCTCGCAGATGTGAAGCTTTCACTATATTGAGATTTTATTGAAATGTCGATATAGGTTGGATAGTTCGTTGTGAACAAATTTTATTAGTGACAAATCTAATTACTTTTATTCAAAACTCAAAATTAATTGCCTTGTTGTCACAAGTCCTACCTGTTCACTAGTTGTCGTTATTGTTTGCGATATGTAAGAAATGCAATATAGCACAGAATTCTTCTCCAAAGTTGAATACGTAGACCGTTACGATTACAAAAATAAAATCTGTTAAGAATGTCTACAATGAAACCTATAATTCCTAATTGACGGCGCATACCGCTTACAGTTAAGGTTTCAATAACGGTGTGTGCCAAAATAATTGGTGATTTAACGCTGGTAAATAAATATTAAGCATTGGCGGAACAAAGTATCCATCAGATAATACGGGCTGTTGATGGTTAATTGTATTCCACTGCAAGATGATTCAAAGTACGTGAAATATTAATTTACAAATGAAGCTTGATTGGGACAACCCTTCCTCAAACACAATAAAACAATTATGAGCTAATATATCGTTTATACTGCAACTGTAAGAATGCAAATTCCCACAAGCAATTGAATTGGTAAGAGCGGTATTGAGCGGGAGGTCAAACGAAGACTGCAAATGCATAAATAACTGGAATTTAGTTGCAAAATCGTATTAGCTATGCCCATAACTATATAGTAGCTAGCTGATAGTTTTCTAAATTAAAAATGAACACCAATACTCACTCAGCTGTTTGAATTTGCAAGATAATGGCCTTACACATTTTACTACTCGTCCAACTCCAATTATTGCACTGGAAAGGGAGTGAATTTTATAGAAAGACGTATTATATGGGTAGCTGAGGTTAAACTAAAGATTAAGTAAAGAAATTCTGCGAAATTATTTAATCAAGCGTGTTATGGCCGTCAGTGTTATCCTTCTTAATTAGTTATAAATAAACAATGCTGCTAGCTATCCGTGTCAACACTTTAAAAGAATTGAGAAAGGTTGTGATATACCCTTCTGTTTTCAGGAATACAACCTCTAATGCAACAAGCGATAAGTTATCTTTACTTCAATGAACGTAATTTCTACGTGACTCACAATTACTTTTTTGTTCAAGAACCACTATTCGATGCTAATATCTACCTAGCTGTAATAACTCGCAATGTAGTAGAATTTACATTATGGCGTCGTGTATTAAGACATGAATTTGGAATCTTCTCTCCACTCCATTGCAAAAATATGTATAATTCAGTTATTATTAATAATAAGTTTAATAAGTTTACATATTGCTTATGCGATTAAAAATTCTGTTCACCCTTCTAAATCTAAAAATAGACGGACCACATTAACATTTGAATCTTAATCACAATCAAGCCAACTCAAAACCTTTCAGAAAAATGTCAGAAATGCCACTATGATTCTTGCGAACCGAATTCCCGCACACTTGAGTACCCACAAACTCGATAATGCGTTAAAAAATTTCCTCCGATACTTGAATTCGAGTAGCTTAGCAGAATCTTCTTCGATGCTAGTTTTTGATAAAATATACCACACCTTGAATTTGTTGTCTCTTCAATGTTATTTACAACTCATTAGCCTAGAAAATATGGAGATTTTGAGGTCACCAAAATTGTTATTAAGTTACCTAAAATTGTAGGTGGAAATTCTTACAAATGTCCCGGTTACGCAGTTTAAAAAAATCCCTGCTCGCCTAGGAAATGGGTTCCGGCCGAGATCAGGGATTTCTGAAAAAAAATCCCTGCTGGGCCAAAAAATCCCTGCTCGCCATGTTTTCATACTTTCTGGAAAAAATCCCTGCTAGGAATGGTTCTTGAAATTTTTTTCAAAAATCCCTGCTGACCCAAAAAATCCCTGCTCGCCATGTTTTCGAGCTTTCAGAAAAAAATCCCTGCTCGCCATGTTTTCGAGCTTTCAGAAAAAAATCCCTGTTGGCCAAAAAATCAATGCTCGCAATGCTTTTGTACTTTTAAAAAATCCCTGCTCGCCCAAAAAAATCCCTGCTGGCCCAAAAAAATCCCTGCTGGCCCAAAAAATCCCTGCTGGCCCAAAAAATCCCTGCTGGCCCAAAAAATCCCTGCTGGCCCAAAAAATCCCTGCTCGTCCAAAAAAAGTCCCTGTTTTCCCCTAAAAAATCCCTGCTGGCCCAAAAATCCCTGCTGGCCCAAAAAATCCCTGCTCGCCCAAAAAAAGTCCCTGTTTTCCCATAAAAAATCCCTGTTTGTCCCGAAAAATCCCTGCTCACCATGTTTACGTACTTACAAAAAATCCCTGCTCACCATGTTTACGTACTTACAAAAAATCCCTGCTGAACCTCAAAATCCCAGCTCACCATGTTTTCGTAGTTTCACAAAAATCCCTGCTCGCCATATGCATTCGTACTTTTACGAAAAATCCCTGCTCGCCATTCTTTCGTACTTTCACAAAAAAATGCCTGCTGGGAATCCTGATGAGAATTTTTTCAAAAAATCCCTGCTGGCCCAAAAAATCCCTGCTCGGCATGTTTTCGTACTTTCACCCAAAAATCCCTGCTGGTAATCCAAATTGAAACTTTTTCAAAAAATCCCTGATGGCCAAAAAGTCATTGCTACATTGCTAGCATCCAAAAATCCCTGATTGGAGGCAAATAATCCCGGTTACGCCGTAACCACGTAACGTAAGAATTCCCACCTACGCCTAAAATCATCAGCAAACTTTGATCATCAGCGTTACCATTTTTTATGCGGACGCATCCTGAAATTGAAGTGAATAAATTAAATAATGCAGGACATGTCGTAATACGCATCTTTGCTCTTAAGCTATATTTTGACTCCGTCAGTGCTGAACCTATCATGTGAGATCCTACTTCACACAAAGCGTCCAATATGCAACGAGTTTTGGAACACCAATCTTATAATATAATGATACCATTGTTTTTATTCTCATTCCAGGACATAATTTACACATTTAAATGCTTGCAATTTTGCAAATTGAAAATAATTTTCGACTGACGTGTGAAAGTGAACGAGCATTTTACAGCTTTAATCATTCTATCCACCAATTGAATATTTTTACAAATTAGAATCGTATACACATTTATTGTTAAATAGGCTTAAGGAAGCATGTACCCTAAAACCTTTCAATATGGCTCGGTTAGTACACCGAATATTCCACCACGAAGCCAGATCATTTCGGTCTCAGTTTTCATGAGTAGTCAATGTAAATAGTCCGACTATCTTTTACAGCGTTTGGTAATACGATGCGAAAGCATGACTTCTCCGTTCCCAGCATAAATAAAGTCACATTCATGCCATCGCTCCGTTGGAGTCGCTACAACCATCCGCCCAAACTGCATCACCTTCTGCGTTGCCAGTTCAAATGACGTTCCGCGGATTGTATTGGATTTATTACTGATTGCTCCAGAATAATTAATGAATCGGCTAACTGTAATAACAAGTCGGCTAATCGGCATATTGGTACGGGATTCAACACAAATTAAGTAGTCCTTTTACTTTTAAGACGTGTATGGAATGGTGTGTTGGTGTGTTAACTATTTCAGTAGTTAAATAATCGGTTTGTATTTACAATGTCTTTCCAGTTCATTTAGATATTCATTTGTACGTATTACAAAGTAGTTTTACAATAAACTTGCTCCGAAGGAGATGTTCTAAACTAATTGTAATGTCTTCTTAACGGATTTCGAATGTTGAGGGGTAACCGTTAATTAAAATTGAATGTTGCTGCAGTAAATACCGCACAAATTGTCTTGTTTTGCCGTTTTAATTTAACACCTGTAATAACAATTCGCCTTCTGAGACGATATTGTTACGCTATATGTTGGATGTTGCTTATTCGGAAAAGTTGTTTTATGTTGGTACATATTTACGGGAAAATGTGCAAACTGCTGAAATATGATACATATAATAATAAATAAATAAATAAATTCAATTTTGGCATCAGCACTTGCTTCATTTACCGAGTCATAAAGACGTAGTAAGTTTCAACCCTATAAAATCTATATTGGAAAACACGGAAAAATTGGCAAATTTTGACCGTGGTTAACGCAGTCAATAGCACATATTTTATTATGTTTCAACTCAATTCGGAAAGATAAATTCAAGGTCTATCACACGTATATTTTGAAATTTTGATTGCTTTGTTTGTTCAGGAATTATGACATCCCAAATATTTCCAATTCTAAAAATTCCAAGAATCTCAAAAAATGCCAAACTTCACATATTCTTTGCCCGGCAACTTCGTTGTTCGGTCAATATTCATAAATCGAGAAGAACAGGTCCTAGAGTTTCGGACGGGGATTCCAAATCCGGTTTGATTACTCAAATCGGACTAAAAATAAAAAAGTTAGCCACACCTAAAAAATAGCATGGGAAGGGGTACCCCCAAAATCAACATGTTGGGCTGGCAACCACAGGTGCCATACGAGGTGGCTGAAACTTGACATTTATCGTTTTCAAGTACTCCTCTATAACATACTAAAATATAGGGCAAATCAAATATTTGAAAATTTTCATAGGGTCACTCAGCTTAAAAGGTGCTCATCTGCAATCTAAGTAAAATCTCGAAAAGCAGTAGAATGTGACGAAAGGCGTCGTACGCTGGCTTTGGTATCATTTTCGAATCTTGATTTTCCATAATTGACCATCTTATCTATTAATGCAATAGCATCGTTTATTCAAATTAATTTACGACACGTTGCAATATTCGAAAAAATATATATTAGCGGCATCCTCACGTTTACCCCTTTGGGGTTTCTAGACATTTTTTATTAAAAACGAAATTTGTAATCTTTATTGACAAACTAGTTCTTATATTAATCTTTCAGCGTCGTTTCCAACGATACAATAATTGGTGATTGTAACGTCGGCCCGTAAATATTTCCCATTGGAGGATCAAATTGTCCATTAGATGATGCAGCGCGTTTAAAGTTAGTTGTATTTCATTACTGGATATTTAAAAGTAAGCAAAATGTTAATTCAGAAATTAAGCTTGGTTGGGATATCCCTTTCTCAAGTATGAAAAAACAATCATGAAGTAATCAATCGCTTATACTTTAAGTTTAAGAATACAAATTCCGACACGTATTGTAATTGAGCTGGTAAGAGCAGTATTGACCCGGAGAGCAAACGAACAATCAAAATACACAACTACCTTGTGTTTAGCTGTAAAAGCCAATTAATGAGGCCCATAACTATATAACAGCGACAGTTAACTTATAGTTTTCTAAATTCATAATACCCACCTACACTCACTAATCGTCAGTTGAGCTACTATTCGGGTATTCGACATGCTTCGTCATTTTTTTCTGGAATTCGGGCGCCATCCACTTGGTGATGTAGAATGGGTTATAATAAACGTATAGACAGCATTGGTTTGACCCTGTGGCCCCACAAATGGAAATGCGGGGTCAACAAATGTTGAAAACTGGTTGCGGGGGTTCCAAGCTAAATCACTCAATTTTAAAGATAAAACCGTAATTCCTTCCGCATAGGAATAACAAATACATTATCTCGGTAGGCATTTCAGGATTTTTTGTAATTCGGTCAAATACGTTCAAAAAATTAAGTTAAACTTTTGTTGAAGTCGAGTCACCATGGTGAAATATGCATTGAATAGGTGCACTTGAATATTGTTTGAAAGTCGGTTGTTATGCTATATGGCGGCTGTGTGACACATAATTGAGGTAGGGCAATTTATAAAATGCTGTTATAACTTCGATTAAATGGTTAAACTGTTTCATAAACATAATTTTTAGGTAACAAACGCCTCAGTTACGTGACACAAAGCCGCCAGAAATCATAATAACAGATTTTCAAACAATTTTCAAATGCGCATATTCAATGCATATTAACAAAAGTTTAACTTAATTTTTTGAACGTATTTGACCGAATTACAAAAGATCCTGAAATGCCTACCGAGATAATGTATTTGTGATTACTATGCAGAAGGAATTACGGATTTATCTTTAAAATTGAGTGATTTAGCTTGGAACCCCCGCGACCAATTTTCAACATTTGTTGACCCGCATTTCCACGTGTGGGGTCACAGGGTCGAACCAATGGTGTCTATACGTTTCTTATATCCTATTCTACATCACCAAGTGGATGGCGCCCGAATTCATGAAAAAAATGACGAAGCATGTCGAATACCCGAATAGTAGCTCAGTTGCTTGATTTTGCAAAATAAAAAAATTACACACTTCACTACTTCTCCATCTTCAATTAGTATTGAACCGGAAGCGGGTGAACTTTAAAGAGAGACGTATTATATTTGTAGCTTAGTTATACCATGGATTAATAGGGAAATATGGAGAAATGCTTAACACAAGTGCATTTTGGCCGTCAGTGTAATTCTTCTCAATTAATTATAAAAGTAATTCTGCTAGCATTCCGCGTCAACACTTCCGTCAGAAAGCCTTAGCAAGCTGTGATTGTCAGTAGGTTTTCTGTGAGGACGTAAAGAAATAGTTTTATTGGGACTATTATGAACAGCCATAAATTCTGTTTACTTCTATAATAACGTCACTTGTAATTTTTAGGTTAGATAATACGATTGCTGCCAAAAAGCCACAAATCCAATAGGCCACAACCAAAATTAATGTTAACCGTACACTTTTCATCCATTTTTAACCTAACCCAATCTAAATTAACCTAAGCTACCACCCAAGCCTTTCCGATGCAATTTCCATCATTTTTCGAGTTGCGGCTTATTGGGTTTGTTGCTTTTTGGATTGTGGCTTTTTGATACACTCCAGATTATACATCAACATGCCGCCAACAAGTTGTATGCCATTTACAACTAGCTCACAGTTTACTAGTTCTGTAGTTTGACAAATGGGTGGATTGGCTTCACCTGAACTGGAATTGAATGCTAATTGAGCTTTAATTGAAATGTGATGAAAATGCGATTTTCTAACCAAAATAGTATCCCATTTTAGCATTACTCAAATCATCTAACTTTAAACATTATAACTCGAGCGATTATATACAATTTGCATCTACCCTTTTGTAGTCGGGCGCAGTGCAGTGGAATGTACGTAATGGCGTCGTATATTAACATATGAATTTGGAAGCTTCACTCGACTAATGATAAGTATAATTAAGTTTTTAATAATAATGAACGTAAATATTGCTTAGGTATGCATTTAAAATGTCCTTTTCACATTCTAAAATCCAAATATAATTAAATAAAATGTATTATTCTCATTATGTGACAAACTTAAATAGTTGATAATTTGCAAATTGGAAACAAATTCTGTCGTACTCAAGAAAGGGAAGGATAATCGTAAATCTTTGAACCCACGAAAGCCATTCAATAAAACCCATTTAAATATATATGATTTATATGAATCCATTTGAGATTAAAACATGTGATCTTATGACAGTTAAAATCTAGTATTGCTCAATGCAGTTCTTTACGTACTTAACAACGTGTTTGTAGTATTATCACAAATGATACCTGCCCTCCGGTGTCTGGAATGTTTATGGGATGAATGCACTTGCAACTAGTAAACATTTTGGATAACTAAGAATGATCATCAACGAATTATTTTCGGAACAACAAAACTCTGCCAACTTCACAACAGGATAATTTACGAGCCGTTATTCCACCTATGTACTTAAAGTTGAAAGGTTAGATGGCTTTTCATTTGGAAGCGTTGAAATTGAGCACATATTAAAGCTATCTTCATTTCGTTTCAAACACTTCATTTGGTTATTATTGGCCGTGAGGATTTTTGCTCAAGACGACTTGTGTATCTGAATTCAGTGCACTTTTAAATTAGCTTATTTTTCAATCAATTTTTGTTCCTGAGCTATTTATCATACACAACAGCTAGTCCTGATGGCATAGAGTCCTGCAGTATTGTGAAGGCAGTGCCGAAAGTAATTTAAATTAATGCCACCAAATAGCACAAACCTCACCCAAAGGGCTTCCAAGTTCACGTAACAAGTAAACAAGTAAATTAACACCCTGCAAATTCAAATCAAAGCATCAACCATAAGAAAACATATTTCATAAAAAATAACAGTTTATTCGAAATTCCTGTCGTTTTATTTTCACTTGGTGTCCGTTTCATACACTTTATGTCGTTTAAACTAACGAAAAACCAATTACCCACTAGGGTTTCCATATCAATAGCTTATCAATACCTTATCAATATTATAAATTATCAATACCTTATCAATATTATAAATTATCAATACCTTATCAATATTATAAATTATCAATACCTTATCAATATTATAAATTATCAATACCTTATCAATATTATAAATTATCAATACCTTATCAATATTATAAATTATCAATACCTTATCAATATTATAAATTATCAATATCTTATCAATATATTGATAAGAGATTTTTTTGATTTTTTTGATCAATACATTTGTTTTGAGCTCAACGACATATTTTCTGCAATCATTGACAAACCTTTGAGAATCATCTTGATTCGGATTAAAAAATTCGGCTCAATTATTTTATTACAACAAATATGAAACTAGGTCGTCGTCGTCGTATGAAATCTTTTCATGTCCAGCAATACTTCATTATTTTACTAAATCTCGGTTTCACGATTAATTAACATTTACTTTATTGAACGACAATCAATAATAACAACAATATTGTTTTCCACATGAAAATTTAAAAATGTGCCAGTGAAAATGAATTGTGCACATGGCGTTCGTTCATAAATAACGAAGTAATAATGATCTGGCAACAAACTCTTGCAACCAAAATCTCATATTTTATATTAAATACTAGTAATAAGTGTAAGTGTTGCATAAGGATTTAAAAATTATATTCACACTTTTAAATCCAAACTAGTAAGGTGTAAACCTTTAATATATAACTACATGATAATATATAACTATAATTAATGAACCTACGGATTTCCAGCCAACGTCTTTCGGCACGACTCTTTTCTATCAACTCTACCAAGTTAAAGGGTGGCGAAGCTGAGAGTGGGGTATGTTCCACAGAAGATGGAAATTGTAATAGCGCCCTCTTGCTTCATCAGAAAATATAAATTTTAATTAAAGCTTTCCGCTAAGAGTCGATATTGCAGATACACTTGGACATGGGAAGAAACAAGTACAACCATTGCTATGTGACTCGCGATTGACCTAATTCTTAAAATTTCCACTCCTTTATTCATTAAATTACCGTGAAGGAAAAGACAGGTAACAAATTGCTAATAATAATAATTATACACCAATAAATGTTACATTCTTACACCATCTGGAGGTATCTGCTACAACAGAAGGCAATACTTCAAACAGGTTATATATACAGCGTAGTTGATGGTGACGAACATTCTTTGATTTAGCATAATTTTGTTAGAATTATAGTATATTATTATTTGTTTCAGTCTGAGTTTAACCTGGCTTGACCTAATTACAAATTTCCAGTTTCCGGCCGAAATTTGATCACTTCAATCCAACATTACTTGTGAACAGGAAATTGTAAAAGACGGAATATTTTTAATATGGCAAATCACCCTAAATTATCGATTGATTTTAACAGGTTTGATCGAAAGCAGGCAAATGATTGCAATTCAGTAGCAGATACAAAGAACAGTATTACATAATAGACAATAAGACTTTCATTGAAGCTGCTTTTACTGTATACCATTTAGTTCCTTTTAAGTTGAAAAAATTCTAAAAATGTTCGTGCAGTAAAAACGCCAAGTATCCAAGCCGCACTTTGGAAAGGTGATGATGATTAAAACATATCCTGCGCAGGTCACTTGTTTTCGGCATTTTGCTGCTAGGCTGGAGTTGTGACAATTATTGATCCAAGGTTGTTCCCACTTCTGGGGACTGCATACTGAATTAACAAATATGAAGCAACATTTTTTCGATGAGTGCTTCTGGTAGTCATACCAAATCGAATTCATATACTCATTTTAGCAGCTCGTCGTTCTCCACAAAATAGTGACGCCAATTTAATATGTCGATGTGATATTCGTTAATTAGTAGAATATAATTGTTGGCGAGAATAAATTCAATAAATTACAGAGTATGTATACTGAATATACATCGATGTGAAACAAGGAACTACGCCAATTTAGAATGTATATGCCAGGCGGAACTTGGTAAAAGTTACGACATGGCGGTTTATCATGCATTTCAATTTCAAGGCATATAAAATAAACAACAAACCCGAAGGTTATTTTAAGCGGAGTACGGGGAAATGGAGTGGAAAATTTTATGTTTGAAAAGTTAGTGCAAATTACTTGTTTCCAGTTATTTTGAAAATGATATGATGATTAAGGTCAAGTTCAAAAATGATTCTTTGTTCAATTCTTAACTCACAATTTCAGTAAATTGAAATTATTTAAATCCATAAATACACAGTAATTGGGAACATTAAACTGTAGCCGCTGTTGTTGTTACATTCAGAAGTGAGCACAATAGCACGGGACGGGTAGGGTAATCTACCTTTACCTATGGCCATCAAATACTTATAGATACATAAATGATTGTGGAGTTATCTCTTTGTAAGTTTGCTAAACCAAATTTACATACGGGATTATACAGGACCGTCGATTGCAGTGGAGTATGTTTAAATGCTGGTCGCTGGTCACCACTGCTTTTCATTTCAGTTTTAACTAGCAACACAACTGCGAAAAATTAAATCATCTTAGTAACATCAAATTAACCCACTCCTCGAAATATCATACATGGACCTGCTACTTGCACAAGCATTTCAAAAATTCTGTACATGTGTTTCAGTGAAGATTACTAATTAAGGACGGTAAATATTTCGGATTCCTAGTAACAAACATCTAGTTTCACATCATCTGCTTTCAAAATATGAATATTTTACACAGGTGCGAATTGGGTGACGCAAATATTAATTTTATTGGTTCAATTATTGATTGCTCAAGAAAACTTGATGCGTAGTTACAAGTTGGCCTATCGGCATATTGTTACGGGCTTCAACACAAATTAAGGAGAAATTAGCTTCTAATTTTTAGAAGTTCTGTTAGAAGTTGTATAAAATGAGGCCAGGGGAAGCAGTTAACAGGAATTACAACGTAATTTTATGTTAACGACCAAAGTAGTTTAACAATCAGTTTGGTTTACAGTGTCTTTTGGTTATACTTAGATTTACATGTGTACCTATTACAAACTATTCTTACAATACACTAGCTGAAAAGGAATCTTTCTAAACTAATTTTAATGATGTCTTAACTGATACGGATTATTTCCAATTAACCGATAATTAATATTTAATGTTGTTTCAGTGTATCCCGCACAATTGATCATGTTTTGCATTTTTAATTTAACGCCAGCAATAATACTTCGCCTTCTGATACGATATTGATTTTGTATAGGTGAGAAGATGCCGGTTGACAAAAGTAGTTTCTTGTGGGTACATGTTTACGTGAAAATGTGCAAACTGCTGAAATACGATTGTAACTAAGAATAAATTCAGTAATTTGCGGGAAGCAAATTAATTTTGGTTATGAAATCAAAATCGAATTTTAGACTATTCGCATACGCTTCCAGGGCTGAAGAAACATTGAATAAACCACACCCTGGAGAGCTTTGACGATTTTGATAGTCAAGATGGGAACAACAATATACAAATGCTTTTGTAATCCGTGCATATGTCCATTTTGTCGAACGCATTGCATCCAATTCTGCCTAACGAATCTAACTAAATGAAAAAGCTTCCAGTCGGCGGAATGCCGTAATTAGCCATATTACTTACACAGGCAGTTCACGATTACCTTACAATCTTTACAGTATGCAAAGATGACAAAATAAAGATGGTATATATTTCAGAGAGTTACCATAGTTGGAAAAAATTCCGGAAAGAAAACTGTGTATTTTCACCTTGCGCATCCAATGGTTGTCATTTGTGTCGATCAGGTTTGCGTAATGGTAGGGGCAAGTTGAGAATTGATAGTTTTTTGGTCGCAATGTGAAAAACGAAATAAAGTGCAATCTAGATGATGTATTTGTGATTACGATGCAAAAAGGATTTTTAAAATATCTCTAAAATTATTTTCGGGAGAGGCGGAACCGCTTGACTACTTTTATGGAATGTTTTACCCCTGACCCCGTATATATAAACATTTGATCTCTGAATTTGGTCAGTGAGTTTATGCTTTGGAATCCTACTAAAATATACTAATCATAAGCACAAACTGATTCGGCGAGTCCGTGATGGAGCCTTGTAAAACTACGTTCCTCATTACGATTGCGAAATAGTCACATCTGCCAAGTGTCAATTCTTTGAAACCCGTAATTTCTAATTGACGCCGCATGCTCCTGACAGTAATTTTTTTTAGTAAATGTATTTTTTATTCATATCAACCGTATTGCACAAGCTTCATATTTACGAGACCGATAGATGCAGTGAGCTAGTTCATTTGTCTGTATCAAACCGCACTGTTGGCTTGGAATCCTGAAAAGGTTTTTAAGGCTTGATATAAATTTAGTACTTTATCTGTATTGAATTTTTAGGCAACGCACTTAAAAGCTACGACACCAACTATGGCGTTTGAATGCTACTGTTTTAGTTTTGCGGTAATTTTTGAGAGGGTGATATGTAGTATCGCTGCAATTCCTCCTATGTTCTTACTTTAACTTTTATTTAAATCTATATGCCCAAACCAAAATATATTTAGCATCGAGTGGAGTTTATCTTGGTATAAAGGAATCATAAAGTTGAGTAACTCTCCCCCAATCCGAAACGTTTCGTCAAAATTTTCTGGAAAACGATGCTTTTTACTATTTATAGAATGATTGTGTGCCAATATACCCATCGATACAAGGATTTGGCCACAAAAATGTAAAAAACTGAAATGAAGGGGCAATACATGTGAAAAACACGAATACATGTAGAGAATGATGTATTATATGTATAGCCGCGATCTCTTTCGCATTGGAAAGGGGAGGATATTATCTAACTAGGCGTTCTGTAAACTGTGTCAAAGATTTGGCATTTTTCAAATCCAGGAATGATTATTTTGTAGGTGCATGATATCAATTTTGGTGTTAACATGTGAAAAACATACAGAAACGCTATGTATTGAATGACTTTTCCAAAATATTTGGGGAATTCTGGGCGATAAGGGACCGGCTTTGGTAGAAAACAAATATAAATAATATAGATTGTCAATAATGATTCTTACAATTAAGGGTATAGTGTTTCTACATTTTTCTCACATGTTAACGCCAAAACTGAAATCATACACCTACAATTTTGGATGAGAATTATACCGGTGATGCCCAATTTTTTGACACCGTTTAGGGACATTTTATTCAAGTTATTTTTGGAATACTTAAAAACTGAGAAAACCCTAGTTAGATAATGTCCACCTCTTTCCAACGCAAAAGAGATCGTGGCTCTACCTATAATACGTCGTTCTCTACAGGCGATCTGCTGCGACATGTTTTCAACATTTTTAACCCATAATTCTTGCTTTTTTACATTTTTGTGGCCAAATGCTTGTACCGATGCGTTAACTAGCACATATTCTTTCTATTAATACGAAAGCCATCGTTTTGCAGAAAATTGTGACGGAACATTCCGGACTATATGTACTTCAGCACCTAGTATTGTGAATCATATCAGCAAATAGAATTATCTAATATATTAATCATTTTGAAAAATAGTTATTACCGGTATCGGCCACTTTAACTTTTACGGGATTTCTAAATATTTTTTACTAAAAACCCAATTTATTTGTTTATTGAGAAACTAGTTATTTGTAACAAAATTTTTACGCCGTTTCCATCAATAAAATAATTGGTGATTGTAACACCAGCCAGTAAATTATAACCATAGGAGGAATTAAGTGTCCTTCAGGTGATGCGGTTTGCTGATAGTTAATTGTATTCCCTTACCGCAAGAAAGTATAATTATGAGCAGGTCTTGCTTGACGGTGCTAAAAAGTGGTTTTATTGGAACTAGTGTTGTAAGCAATAAATTCTGTTTACTTTAATAATCCCACCACTTGTGATTGTCCTGTTGGATTATGCACCGAAAGGCCAACAAGTCGTACGCCATTTACAATGAGTCCAGGTGATACTAATTTTTGAGCTTCAATTGAATATTGAGCTTTAGTTGCTAGGTTATGAAAATAGGATTTTCTAACGAAAATAGTACTCCATTTTAGCATTACTCAAATCATATATAGCGACAAACTCACTTTAGTTATTTCACGTCACGTCAATTAAGCACCAGCATTTTTTAACTGTCCTTTAATAATAACTCGCAATGCTACAGAATGTACGTAAGGACGTCGTATATTTGGTATCTGCAATTGATTGTAATAGTAAGTATAACAAGCGAATTACCTAACCTTCGCTTAAACGGCATTTTTATGTTTAATCTTTTAAAAAACGTAATATTTGACAATATCATTAAATGTTTAAAACTACTTTACATTACCACACTATCGGGACCTGTTGAGTGATGAATCTGCTTGAAAGTTTGACAAGATTTGCGCTCTGTATTCCAACTATTGTCTCCAACATTGAGCTACAACAGATTTGTTGTATCAAGTTTTGCTCAAGGCACATTTTGTCCCAATTATATGAAATTCTTTTTTAATGAGATTATATGAAACTGGTTTTTCAAACAGTGTAGAGTAGCGTAAAGTTATTAAAGGAGCCAGAATTACTTATCAATACTTATGACGATTATTAACCACAGGAAGCATGAAATGCATGAAAGGTAATTACAGCAATTAAGTTGTTTGTAGGTATGTCTACTAATACGATTACTCCTTTCCACGTTAAACGATTTGGTTTAAAGTCTGAATGATACCTTACCTTAGGGTAAAAGTAAATTCGCAATTGATTTGGGGTTCCAAGCCTTACTCCCGGTACGATCTCCCATATTTCCATATTAGCAACAATTTTTTATTTGCTTATCTGGTATATATTTCTCATTGCTTAAGCAGATTATTTTTCTCATGACAATATGGGGGTATCCGGCTAATTCCCACCAAGTGGGTTCCCACCAGGACGATTCCCCCCAGTAAATTCCCACCATGGGTAATTCCCGCCAAGGAATACTCCCACCATGGAAAATTGCCCCCACGGAATACTACCACCACCGAACATTCCCACCACGGAATATTCCCCCCAAAGTATATTCCCACCATTGCATTTCTTTCGTCATGAAATGTATTGATGAAACTCAGTTCTGCGTCTATTGCAGTCAATAATTGTTTCAACAATTTCAGAGGTATTTTCCTGCTGTACAATTTTCACACAATTTATTTAACACTATAATTATGTATGCGATGAAAAAGTGAAACGCTGACCTTTGATGATACAGCGCACACCTAATGTGACAAAAACATTAAATATGGTGACTTTATATCATTTATGTTGGTTCAGTGGGTACTACCAACCGAATTGTACCATATATACAGCCAAAGAAATTAGAATAGAATTGTGTGCTACATATTAATGTAAATCTTTTGTCAGCATTGTAGTACTCTCTAAATTGTTAATCAAGCGCAACAAAGTAAAATGTATTATGGAGTTGCAGTTTATAAACTTGCCGTAGATGTTCGGTCATTACATTCCATTGGTTGGTCTGAGTTGATACACACTCTCTTTGTCTTCGTGAGAAGACTAATCATTGAAGTTATATTCATTAGTGTAATATGATTGGGAAATATTAAATGGTGGCAGCATGCAGTGGTGGGAATATTCCATGGTGGGAATGATCCCTGGGGGGAGTATTCCGTGGTGGCAAATTTCTCTGGTGGGAATTTTCCGTTGTGGGAACTCCCCTTGGTGGGAATTTACTGGGGGGAATCTTCCTGGTGGGAATTTACTGGGGGGAATCTTCCTGGTGGGAATCTACTCGGGGGGAATAAGCCTGGAGCCCAATATGGGACACTTCGGCCAACTGTCGGAGTGGTGACTCCGTAAAAGTGATGGTATATGCCTCCTAGTTTTTACAATTGTTGAGCCATGTGCAAATTGCGTTAATTATATTTAACCAGATTAGGATAATTTAGTAAGATTTATTCTCGAGGTTTGCTTTTGCTCATTTAATCCCGGAATTAATATCAGAACAGAAACTGCATCTGTATTGTAATCAAATTTTAATTTCAGAAATGTGTGACGCCACCTCTGAGTTTTGCCTCGAATGGGAGTAAGTATTGGTTACAGATTGAAATACTGTAATTGTCTATGTAGTTGTTTTCATTTTCGGGTTTGTGGAATTACAATGAAATGATTGGAAATTCATTTATCATCCAACTTCACCCCTGAAGCCATTTCATGAAAATCCTTTCAGTATCTAATACAGTAGATAATAATTGGAAGATTACGTTATTGATTTCATAACCACTTGACCAGCCGAATTGCTAATTGATAACATCGTTTTCTTAAAAATGTGAAGCATTAGCAAACAATTGAATTTCCTAAAAACCACTTTACCTTCTCAGATACACAAACTATCTATTACGCACATAATTAACCGCCAACATCTAACCAAGCAGATGGAACATTCATCGTTAGGGAACCTGCTCTTCCCCAAACTGTCAAACTGACTAGGTTCACTGTTTTGGCGTCATAATAATCTCCAGCTAAAATGCACGTGGCATCATTCTTTTTCGGTTTCAGCAGGCCTTTGATTAATTGTTGTCACTCGTGGGTTGTAAGGAAGTATCAGGTACAAAATTATACCTCAGCGTTTACTCATAACTGTAGTAAACGCGAAATGAAACGGTTCGCGGATAACGCAGGCAATTGCATTGAAGAATGACGATTTTTGTTTACATTATGGCATCATGAAAGAGTCGGACTGCATGCCACATCGTTTTGTAATCCGATACGAATGACCTATGGGCATCAGTAAAGTCCCACCCGTGCCATCCATTGGAATCGCTACAACGATCCGTCCAACTGCATACATGTCGGCATTGCCAGTCCAAATGAACTTATCCATGGTTTCTGACCCGGCTTCAGTAGACCACGGCGTGGCAAGTGTTTTTCAAGGCAAGTTGGTATACGAAATGCTTCTTGTATCCAATGTAACCAATGTATCCATTTAAATAAATAAATTATATGATACGGTTTGAGAATAAAAACAGCATGGTTTCGTGACACTGAAAATGCAGTATTACTAAATTTTGCTTTAGCACCGTTTTACCACCTTTGTGCTTATAGAAGACATATGAGATGACTTTTCAATTGGATGCGTTGAAATTGAACATTTTCATACTAAAGCTATTTTCATTCATTTCAAGCATTCCATTTCGTTATAATTTTCCGTGAGGATTTTTAACGAGGACGACTTTTGTATATGAAACCAGTCAATAACGAGAGCAATTTAGATTAATGCCTCCAAAAACCATAACAGACAGAATTAACGCAAAGACAGATTACCCGCCAATAGGGCATTGGTTTCCATCCTGTTGTTTATGCAAGTAGTTTGCTTAAATTGTTGTCAAAGCATGTGTGTAATATTGCAATCTTTCCATCATAGACATGTTCCTATATATGTTCAATTTTATTTATTATGAATGTCACAAACCAAAATTTATTTCGCATCAAGCGGAGTTTAGTTTGGGGAAAGGAAACAAATAAAGTTAGTGAATAGTGAAAAGCTATGTGTACTGCAACACAAAGTGATAGTATTTTAAATCAATGTACCAGAAATAATTACTAAATATATTAAATGTAATTGGACAAAATAATATTGCCGTCATCGGCCGCGTTTACTCGTTATGAGTTACTAAACGTTTTTTTAATAAAAAGGCAATTTGTTTCTTTATTGACAAACTAGTTTTAATATTAACCTTTCAACGTCGTTTCCAAAATAATTGGCGCTTTAACGCCGCCAAATAAATATTGAGCATTGGGGGAACAAAGTATCCATCAGATAATATGGGCTGTTGATGGTTCGTTGTATACCACTACTGGATGTCTCAAAGTTAGTGAAATATTAATTACAAATTAAGCTTGTTTCTGACAACCCTTTCTCAAGCATAATAAAACAATTATGAGCTAATATATCGGTTACACTGCAACTGTGAGAATGAAAATTCCCACCGTGGGAATCCCACGAGTAATTGAATTGGTAAGAGCGGTATTGAGCGGGAGGGCAAACGAAGACTGCAAATGCAAAGATAACTGGTATTTAGTTGTAAAATCTTATTGGTTATGCTCATAACTATATAGTAGCGCTAGCTGATAGTTTTCTAAATTAAAAATGAACGCCAATACAAGCTCAGCTGTTTGAATTTGCAAAATAATGAACTTATACACTTTACTACTCGTCCACCTCCAATTACTGCGCTGGAAACGGAGTGAATTTTAAAGAGAGACATAATATATGGGTAGCTAAGTTTAACCTACCATTAAGTAAAGAAATTAGGGGAATTGATTTACTTAAGCATGCTATGGCCGTCAGTGTTATCCTTCTTAATTAGTTTTAAATAAATAATGATGTTAGCTTTCCGCGTCAAGACTTTCGTACGCAACCGTAGGAAACTTTAATTGTGCGCAAGTTTTGTGTGACTATGCTAAATAGTTTTTATCGGGACTACTGTAACAAGCGATAAGTTATGTTTACTTAAATAAACGTAATTTCTATATGACTTACATTTATTTTTTTGTTCAATAACCATTATTCCACGATGATATCTACCTAACTGTAATAACTTGTAATGCAATAGAATGTACGTAATGGCGTCGCATATTAAGAAATGAATTTGGAATCTTCACTCCATTGCAAAAATATGTATAATTAAGTTATTGTTAATAATAGGTTTAATAAGTACAAATATTGTTTATGAATTCAAAAATTATGTTCCCACCTCTGAACCCAGATATATTCGGAGCACATTAACACGCTTCAAACTTAATCGCAATCAAGCCAACGCAAAACATCTTAGAAAAATGTCAGAAATACCTCTGTGATTCTTGCGATCTGAATTCCCGCAAGCAAGCTTGAATACAATAAAATATGCAACAAAAGGCCAACAAGTTGTACGCCATTTACAAAGAGTCCACAGATCTCACAAGGGGGGTTAATTTGTATGTGACGTCGGAATGGGCTGCAAATTTGAATTTCTATGACATCCGCGACGCTGAAAACCATGGAAAAGTCGTATTTTGCTGAATGCAATGTCTGGGCATGCTACAAGCAAATTCATGAAACAGCAGCTTGTGTGCAGAATATTATATGTTGCAATATGCATGTATTACTTCAGTGACTCACATGAGTACTGCACCAACCAACAGTCGTCAAATTAGCCAATATTTTATCGATTTTCATTGTCACATCAATTTTTCGTTAGTACATGTGCCGTGTCAAATTCAGCGCCTGGTACCGCGATGGCGGCCACAAGTGTTCCTGGAAGCAAAACAGCCAACACATTTTGACATGCTCAATGCATTTTGGCTGTATCAACGCCATGCATTCGGGATATATCACTGCTGTATATTGGGGTATACAAAAGTAGGACCGTTGTATTCTTAATATTAGGATTTTCTATTTGTAATTAAATACACAACTATACAATCATGACCCCTATGCAATGGTGACCCCTATGCAATGGTGACCCCTATACAATGATGACCCCGATACAATGATGACCCCTATACAATGATGACCCCTATACAATGATGACCCCTATGCAATGATGACCTCTATACAATGATGACCCCTATGCAATGATGACCCCTATACATTGATGACCCCTATACAATGATGACCCATACATAATGATGACCCCTTCGGTCATTGAGTCCATCTTCTTATGGGTCTTGTGTAAAATTTGTGTGTTTTAGTACAAATCGAAAATCCTAATATTAACAATACAACGGTCTTACTTTTGTATATCCCAAATATACAACAGTGATATATCCCGAATGCATGGCGTTGATATAGCCAAAATGCATTGAGCATGTCAAAATGTGTTGGCTGTTTTGCTTCCAGGAACACTTGTGGCCGCCATCGCGGTACCAGGCGCTGAATTTGACACGGCACATGTACTAACGAAAAATTGATGTGACAATGAAAATCGATAAAATATTGGCTAATTTGACGACTGTTGGTTGGTGCAGTACTCATGTGAGTCACTGAAGTAATACATGCATATTGCAACATATAATATTCTGCACACAAGCTGCTGTTTCATGAATTTGCTTGTAGCATGCCCAGACATTGCATTCAGCAGAATCCGACTTTTCCATGGTTTTCAGCGTCGCGGATTTCATAGAAATTCAAATTTGCAGCCCATTCCGACGCCATATACAAACTAACCCCCCTTGTCAGAGTACATTTATCTAGGATATTTAGCGTCAATCAACGATCAACATTTCGGATCTGCATTTTTATAATAACTCGCAATGCAGTGGAATGTACTGAAGGTCAACAAGCTAATTATCTAAATTTTACTACAGCGTCATTTTTAAGCATAATCTTTAAAAACGTACCTTTTGATAATATCATTAAATACTTAAAACTCCTTTACATTAAGTATTAGAGTATAGCAGCCGGTTGAGAGACGGATCTACTTGAAAGTATGTTAAGACTTCCGCTCTGTATTTCAACTATTGTCGCCAACATTGAGCTGCAACATATTTGATGTATCAAGTTTTCCTCCAGATACACTTTTGTACCAATTATATGAAATTGTTTTAAACTGATTTTTAAAACAGTGCAGCGTAACGTAAAGTTGTTAAAGGAGGCAGAATTACTTATCAATACTTATGATGATTATTAAATACCGGAAGCATGAAATGCTTGAAAGGTAATTAACGCGATTAAGTTGTTTGTATATATGTCCATTAACACGGTTACACCTTTTCACGTTAACCGATTCGGTTTAAAGTCTGAATGATACCTTTCCTAAGGGTAAAAGTAAATTCGTAATTGATTTTGGGGTCCCAAGCCATACTCCCGGAAATGGTGGAGGAGTACGATCTCTCATTTTTCCGTATGAACAACAATTTTTATTTGCTTATCTGATAGAGATTTCTGATTGCTTATGCTGAAATTTTTTTGTCGTGACACTATGTGTCACTTTTACCAACTGTCGGAGTGGTGGCTCCGTAAAGTTGAGGGTATATATTTACCTCCTAGTTTTTACAATTGTTGATCCATGTGCAAATTGCGTTAATTATATTTAACCAGATTAAGATATTTTAGTAAGATTTATTTTTGAGGTTTGCTTTTGCTCATTTAACCCCAGAGTTAATATCAGAAAAGAAACCGAATCTGTATTGTAGTCAAATTTTAATTTCAGAAATGTGTGACGCCACCTTTAAGTTTTGCCTTGAATTGGAGCAAATATTAGTTACAGATTGAAATACTGTTGTTGTCTGTGTAGTTGTGTTCATTTGGTTGGGGATTTGTGGATTTACAGTGAAATTGTTGGAAATTCATGTATCAACCCACTTCATCCCTGAAGCTATTTCATGAAAATCCTTTCAGTAACTAATACAGTAGCTAATGATTGGAAGATTAGGTTATTGATTTCATAACTACTTGACCCGCTAAATTGCTGATTGATAACATCGTTTCCTGAAAAATGTGAAACATTAGCAAGCAATTGAATTTCCCTGCAGTAACTTCTTTTCTAGATACACAAACTATCTATTGCACACAACTGCCACCATCTAATCCAGCAGATGGAACATTCATCGTTAGGGAATCTGCTCTTCACCAAACCGTCAAACTGACTGTCAAGTTCAATGTTTTGGCGTCATAATAATATCTGTCAAAAATGGTATCATTCTTTTTCGGTTTCAGCAGGCCTTTGATTAATTGTTGTCACTCGTGGGTTGTCAGGAAGTATCAGGTACAAAATTATACATTTTTGTTTACATTATGGCATCATGTTATGCGGCGAAGCATTTTGCCTGATATAGCGTTACGCAAACATTTTGTTAAATTGGCTTACGAAACTGTATGCCCTTAAGCCATTCAACAATGTCTTGGTTAGTCCATCGAATTTTCCACCGCATAGCCGCGTTTCGGTCGCAGTTTTGATGAGTAGTAATGAAAGAGTCGGACTGCCTGCCACATCGTTTTGTAATCCGATACGAATGACCTCTCGGCGTCAATAAAGTCCCACCCGTGCCATCCATTGGAATCACTACAACGATCCGTCCAAACTGCATCCATATCGGCACTGCCAGTCCAAATGATCTTTCCTCCTCTTGTATCCAATGTTTCCAATGTACCCATTTAAATCAATAAAAAATTATATGATACGGTTTGAGGATAAAAACGGTATGGTTTCATGAATAGAGCGCCTATTCACTTTCGAATACTTTCGCAAATTTTAGCAATAAAAATGCTCACAATAAACATTTTTATTTTAACTCTTGCTCACGTTGATTCATTGATAAATGAATTCTTGAAGGTGACTGCTAAACCAAGAACATTTTTGGCTAATTTCTGTAAATGCCCGAGATGGAAAGCCTAATAACTTATACAATTGCCATAATGAGTGCATTTTTAATCTGCTCTTACTGCGGGGATTTCGTTTGCTGGGATTGGTGTTAAAATGACGTTATGTGACAATTGAGCAATAATAATTAAACATGGGCAGATGTTCCATTTTCACGTTGTCTGAACGTAACTGCTACCGTAGAAGTGTAATAATACGCACTGGTTCAGTGTGAGTGGTCGGAAAATGGTATGTTGCATAGAATGTCATTGATTTAGTATAGGTTTGTTAGATTCGGCAATATTTGTGGCAGTTTGAGTTTAGGTTGGTTGAATTGGCATAATTATGCATTTCAGTTTTTAGCTTTAAATTTGAACACTGTAAGCCAACATTAACAGTGATCAGGAAAATGTAAAAAGGTAGTACTTAGTTACCGACTGGAAAACGCCTATATATTTAAAAAAGTTTGATCAAAAACAGGATCAAAATTGCAATTCAGTAGTGGTTAAATGGAGCGAAATTACATTAGACTTCAAGACTAACAATCAAGCTGCGTTTAATGTATTCCATTTCATTCTTTTTAAATTAAAGATTCTGAAAATTTTCTTGCCGTAAACTTGCCAAGTATCCAAGTCACATTTGGCAAGGATGACGATGCCTTGACAGGTTTCTCCGCAGGTTGTTCACTTGTCTTATTGTTGGTTTGGAATTTGGTCAATTGCCGAAATACGATTGTTCCCAGTTATGAGAAGTGGTAACTAGATGAATACATATGGACTTATATATTTTTGCTGAGTGCTACTCGCAGTCATCGAAAATAGATTTCCAATTCTCATTGTAGCATCTCCTTGTTCTACACAATATGGCGACAATTTATGTCGACGTGACGGTGGTATTTGTTAATTAGTTCAATATAATTTTTGGAAGAATAAATTTAGCAAATCATAAACTATATACATACAACAATGTGAAACAAGGAACTACACCAGTTCAAGATGTATTTTTGAGGTGTAGCTAGTTTGCAGTTTCGACATGGCAGTTTCGCATGCACTTCATATTTCAAGGATATTAAATAAAAGACAACTCGGAAGGATATATTAAAAGGAGTACTGGAGAATAAAGGTACAAATGTTCTGTTTGAAAAGATATTGACAGAGAATATATTGGTGGTTAGTGGTCGCTTAACAATAGCGTCTTAATCCCGGCATGCTCAGTCTTGGGTGAATATCAAGTCAATGAAGCACAAGGTTTATTGGGTTCACCCAATCCATCCTAAAAAAATGGAATAAAAGTGGTGCCGACACAAAAGCGAAATTCAAAGCAGTTTAATTTGCGTCTACAGCTATGGTTTATTTCCAATTCCGTTTGTAAGTTTATTGCATTGTATTTTTATATTTCCAGTTTGTTGGTATACTCCGTCTACGATCAAGATCGTTTATCAAACATTTTGTTTCATATCCCAGTAATATTGGAACGTTGACATATCCATACGTAAGTTTAAAACGCTTTTAATTTGTTAGCTATATTTGGAAGTAAATTCAAATTGGAGAAACAAAAAGAAGAAAAAATATTCCAAGGTAAATAGAGGCGAACTTGCTGCGAAACCAAACCGTTAATTCCGGCAACGTTTGAGGAATGACTAGACTTGAAATGTGAATTCACACGAAAATGTGTCACTTCTAGTTCAGTTCAGACTGAATCATCTTGTTTGATTTCAACGTTACATCGTCATGTACAAATTCAACTTGGATCCGATAATTCAACCTGTACTTTCGTATTTTCCGCAAATTCGATTACTGCTACATACAGCTGTTGATGTTCTCCAAAAATGGTGAACACTGCCATTAGGTAGCACGTTGTATTTGAATAAGATATGCACGATGGATCCAGATAGGTACTATTTCAAAACGTTCAAAATTGCCCGATGGATTTGTGAAATAAGTCAACTCAACTGAGAGAGCATCATTTTACAGGACGGTGCCGCATGTCGGGATATTTCCGTTTTACTCCATTGTCACGCTTTTACAGTAACTGGTAATGAAAGAAACAAATGGCAAATCACAGAAAAAACTGAAACGCATAAGCATCATTGTTCATAGTAAAATTCATTGTTGTCTACAGTCTAATTACAAGAATTTAAAAACCCGCCACTGATTGCTTCGGCCAAGCAGTTTCGAAGTCAGCTTTCGAAGTCAGTCAGAAGTCAGTTTCGAACACCATATTCCAATTTCTGACGACGAGGACTCGCCTATCTGTAATAGCAAAATTATTCTCAAAACTGGTTACAGATGTTTCTGGTGTTCAACATTGTCTATTGCGGAACAAGGATGTAGATATAATTTTTAAATAGTATTTTATAACTAATGACATTATTAACACCATAAATGGAATGACCATAACCAGAAGTGAATCCATTCGTATTCATATAATTGTGTGTACTGAATATATTAAATTTGCCTAAGATATGTGTTCTGCAGCACATAGTATTATAAACCAATGCACCAAAGAGAATTACCAAATACAATTAAATATCATTAAACGAAATTGTATTAACGATATCGGCCACGTTTACTCTTTCATGATTTCTAAGTATTTTTACTGAAATCTTAATTTGTTTCTTTACCGACAAACTATTTATTTTAAATATTGACGTTTCAACGTCTTTTCCATCGACCAAATAATTGGTGATTGTGACGCCGTCCAGCAATTATTGCCCATTGGAGGAATAAGGTGTCCATCCGATGACACAGCGTGTTTATAGTTAAGTGTATTACATTACTCGACATATCAAAGTAATAAAGTATAAATTAAGCGTGTTTGGTATACGTATAAATTAGTTTCTCTAGCACAGGAAACCAAAGATGAACTAATTAATCGCTTGATTGAATATGAATAGTAATTGAATTGGTAGGAGCAGCGGGAGAGCAAACGAAACTCGTATTTAGCTTTGTAAGCCTATTAGTGATGCCCAAAACTATAAAATACGGCCAGTTAAATGATAGTTTTGTAAATTGAAAATGGACACCAATTCTCACTCATTGTCAGTTGTTTGAATTTGTAAATTAAACTTCCACAACTCAGTACTCGTCCACCTTTAATTATTATTAAACAAGAAGCGACTGAATTCTAAAGAGAGACGTATTAAATGTGTGATTTAATTAAACCTTCGATTAATTGAAGAAATAATTGGAAATTATTTGCTCCAGCACGTTTCGGCCGTCAATGTTATCTTTCTCAATTATTTATAAATAATAAATAATGATGCTAGCTTTAAGCGTCAAGACTTCTGTCCGTCAACCGTGATAATCGATAATTTTGATCAGGTGTTGTGTGTCGATACTAAGAAGTTATATTGGGACTAGTGTGACAAACGATCAATTCTGTTTACTTCAATAATAACATCACTTGTGATTTTTAGATTTGATTATACAGGAACAGGCGCACAGGTTGTATACCACTTACGAAGAGTCCGCATGTTGCTAATTTTGAGGTTGACATATGGATGGATTGGTTTTACCCGAACTTCAATTGAATATTTAGTGTTTAGTTTCAATGTGATGAAAGCCGTATAATCGATACAAAATAGTATTCCATTTTTGCATTACTCAAATCATGTACCGATAAACTAGTTTTATGTATTTTACGTCAACCAACGAACAACAGTATATACGATCTGTCGTTTTATAATTAGTCACAATGTAGCAGAATGTACTTAAGGGCGTCGTATATTGAAATATGAATTTGGAATCCTTACTCTATTGTAAAAATAAGTATTATTACGTTAATAAAAGTAAGTATAAGTATTGCTTATACATTTAAATATTCTCTTCACACTTGCAAATTCAAATGTACTCCACAAGTTGGAACAAATCACAAGCTCCAAAGTTACCTCACATCTAAGCCAAAGATCAATCTGTGGAAAAAGATTAAGCAATGCCTGTGTGATTCTTGTGAACGCCTTTCCCTGCAAGCAAGCAAGCTTGCATACCCCATACGTTAAACCCCACAAAGTTTGTGGCACAAACTGGATTATGCGTTCTCATATTGTGACATACGCTTTACATATTAAAATTGATAATTTGCAAATTGGAAACAAATTCTGACTGAGTTTCTGACGCGTCAACAGTGGATCATGTCGAGGGCAATTGTTTTTACCAAGTTGGTATCCGAAATAACTCATGCATCCAGAGGACCAATGTACCCGCTTAAAAAATATAAATATGTCACACGATTTGACAGTAAAAACAGTCCGCTTTTATTACACTGAAAATGTATACTTTTTTTGCGAAATTACTGATTTGTAGCAATGCCTCACATGATACCTTCACTCCGGTATCTTGAATGTTATGGAATGAGCGGGCTTGGAACTACCAAAAACATTTTGTTTAACTAGGGATGATCATTTTGATCAGCGATGAAACGTCTTTTGAAAAACAAAATGAACTACATTCTCTTGCTTGACCTTTGTACTTACGGTCGGAAGGTAAGGTGACTTCTGAATTGGAGGCGTTGAAATTGAACATAAACATCTTAAAGTTATTTTAATTCCATTTCAAACATTCCATTCCGTTATTGTTTTCCTTGCGGATATTTATTGATGACTTGCGTATCCGTAATCAGTGCACTTTCAAATTAGTATTTTCTTAACGAAGTTACGTTCATTAGCTATGTAGCATACCCAACATCTAGTCCTGGGCGTATGCGGTTCTGCGGTATTAGAAAGGCAATTACAAAAGTAATTTAAAATATGGCCTCTAAAAAGCATAAACCTCACCCATAGAGCTTCCAAGTTCATGTATCCCTGCAAGTAAATTAACACCCTACAAATTCAAATAAAAAGTTAACCATTGGAGAATATGTTTTATAAAAACTGTTTACTCAAATAACCGATCGTTTTAGTATCAATTTGTGTCATTTTCATGACACTTTATGTCGTTTAGCTTTAACGAAAGACAGATAACCCTCCAAGAGCCCATTGGTTTCCATTCTGTTCGATATGCAAGTATTGCTGCATAAATTGATGGCAAAGCATGCTTGTAATATTGACACCTTTCCATCGCAGTACATATGTTTGGCTTTTCTTCTCATTATATTTTTCTCACTTCACTGCTCCTTACTATTCACAAACTTAACAAATAATTATATGTAAATAATAAATGCTTGCTTGTGCAATGTGGGAGACACTCAATCAAAAAGGTAATGAGTAACAGTCAATTTTGTACTGGTGAATTAATGCGATAAGAATGGTGACCAAAATGAATCAAATGGTTTCAGGTCTTTTGATTGTCCGTGCATTAACTTATGCATGTTGCTCCGTATAAAATGTAACTGCGTCATAAGAAATTAAAACTGAAAGCATTCCAATTGAAATTTATGAACTTACGTATTCCATACCAGTGCATTTCAAATATCACCTACTAAATTAGACGTCGGCTTAAAGTGGATGGCGACCTGTTTGAAGAAAATGCTTAACAGAGAAGGAAAATTTTAATAGTGTCCTTTTCCATATGCAAAGAATATAAAAATGTCACCACGTTAGGGAAGGCTTTTCATGAAATAGGCAATAAAGGAACGATTACATATTCGAAATATTTTACTCCTATCTTCAACAAATTACTAAATACTTATTAAAAACTGCAGCAGGTTTATTTAATTTTGAGCACTATATCAAATTTTAATAATTCTAATGCTCACAATATACATCTTTAAAATTTTAGCTCTTGCTGTTGTTCACTTCTTCATTGATGGATTCTTGAAGGGGACAGCTAAATTAGGTTAGCATTAAGTAAGCTGTCAAAGTTTCATTAATATGATTGCGGCTCAATTACTTTTTACAGTGGGGATTTCGTTGGCTGGAAATCGTGTATAAAATGATGTACTCTAATAGGTGAGTACTGCTAATAATTATACATATGTACATATGCATATGTTCCAATATCGCACCGTCTGAATGTACCTGCTATCGCAGAAAGAGCAATTCTTTACATTGGTTCAATGCGTGTGTTCAACAAAAGTGTTAAGTTGTGTAGAATGTTTATTGATTTAATATAATATCTTTTGATTGGAAAGTGTATTTGCTTCAGTTTGAGCTTAGGTAAGATTGACATAATTATAAATTTCAGGTTTTTGGCTGCAAATTTGAACAGTACAAGCCAACTTTACTACTGAATAGGAAAATGTAAAAGCTTAGTATTTTGTAATAGACTGGCAAAACGTCCTATATTACGGATAGCTTTTAACAGGTTTGATCGAGAACGGACTAATTATTACAATTAAGTAGTAGTTAAATTAAGCAGAATTACATTTAAGACCCCAAGAGTAACAATCGAGCAACTTTTACTGTATGCCATTTAATTCCTTCTAAATTTATAAAATTCTCAAAATGTTCTTTCAGTAATAACGCCAACTATCCAAGCCCGCACTTTGGAAAGGTGATGATGATTAAAACTAATACTGCGCAGGTCACTTCTTTTCAGCATTTTGCTGCTAGGTTGGAATTTTGACTATTACGGAAACAATGTTTTTCCCAGTTCTGGGAAGTGCATCATACTAAATTAACAAACATAAAGCTAAACTTTTTCCATGAGTGCTTCTCGTAGTCATACCAAAACGCATTCCAATATTCATTTTAGCAGATCGTCGATCTCCTCAAAATAGTGACGACAATTTATATATCGATGTGATATTGCTTAATTATTACAATATAATTGAAACAAGGAACTACCTCAGTTTAGAATGTATATCTCAGGTGCAAATAGCAAGTAGTTCCTACATGGCGGGCTATCATGCATTTCAATTTCAAGGCATATAAAACAAACAACACACCGGAAGGTTATATTAAACGGAGTACGCAAAATGGAATGGAAAATTTTATGTTTGAAAAAATAGTGCAAATTACTTGCTTCCAGTTATTTTGAAAATGATATGATTACGGTCAAGTTGAAAAATGATATGATTATGGTCAAGTTGAAAAATGATTGTTTGTTCAATTCTCAAGCTCAGTAAATTGGAATTATTTAAATCCATAAATACACAGTAATTGGAAAAATTGAAACTGTAGCCACCGTTGTCGTTACATTCAGAAGTGAGCACACTAGTACGGGACGGGCAGGGAAATCTACCTTTATCTATGGCCATCAAATTCTTATAGATGCATAAATGATTGTGAAGTTATCTCATTGTAAGTTTGCTAAACCTAATTTGCATACGTGTTTATACATGACCGTCGATTGCAAATGAGTATATTAACATGCTGGCCACCACATTTTAAAAAGCCACACAGCAACGAAAAATTAAATCATCTTCATAACATAAAAGAAATTCAGTCGTCAAAATAGCATATATAGACGTGCTACTTGCACAAATATTTCAGAAATTCTGGGCAAGGGTTTCAGTGAAGATTACAAAATAAGGATGTTAAATATTTCAGATTCCTATTAACTGGTAACTAGTTTCTACATCCTCTCGGTTCAAAATAAAAAATTTCACACAGGTGCGAATTGGGTGACGCAAATATTAATTTGGTTGCTTTAATTAATGACTGCTCAAGAAAAATTGATGCAAAGAGTGTATGCAGTTGCAAGTCGTCTAATCGGCATATTGTTACGGGTTTCAACACAAATTAGAAGAAATTTGCTTCTAATTTTTAGAAGTCCCTTTATGTTAGAAGTTGCGTAAAATGAGGCCAGAGGTAGCTGTTAACAGGAATTAAAATGTAATTTTGTGTTATCTACCAAAGTAGTTTAACAATCAGTTTTCTTTTCAATGTCTTTCCATTACATCTAGATTTACATGTGTACGTATTACAAAGTATTCTTACAATACACTTGCTGCTAAGGAGTCTTTCTAAACTAATTTCAATGACCTCTTAACTGATACGGATTATTTACAGTTAACCGATAATTAATATTGAGTGTTGTGTCAGTTTATGCCGCACAATTAATCATGTTTTGCATTTTTAATTTAACGCCAGTAATAATACTTCGCCTTCTGAGATGATATTTTTTTGAGGCAGGTAAAATGATGATGGTTCCCGAAAGTAGCTTCTTATGGGTGCATGTTTACGGGAAAATGTGCAAACTGCTAAAATATGATTGTAATCACGGTAGGAAATGAGAGGGCTAAAAGGGACAATCATTGAGTCGTCTCACTGCGAAATGATGAATTATTTTGAGCGCGAAGTTTAATCCATAGTGATGGAGATAGCCCAAAGGCTTTGAATTTAAACTTCGCGCCCAAAATAACTCCTCATTTGGCAGTGAGACGACTCAATGGTTGTCCCTTTTAGCCCTCTCATTTCCTAGTATGATTGTAATTAAGAATAAATTCAGTAATTTCCGGGAAAAAATTAATTCTGGTTATGAAATAAAAATCCAATTTTAAGACTATTGACATACGTTTCGAGGAATATAGTCCATTTTGTCGAACGCATTGGATCCAAATTCTCATAACGAATCTTACTAAATGAAAATGCTTCCAGTCAGCAGAATGCCGCATTTCGCTATATTACTAATACAAGCAGTTCACGATTACTTTACAAGCTTTACAGTATGTAAGGATGATAAAATAAGATGGTATATATTTCAGAAAGTTACAATAGATGGAAGGAATTCTGGTCATTTTTAAAGATGAAAGTGACATATGTGCTTATAAAATAAAAATATTTCAAAGCTACGCTAGGGGAGATAATGTTCAAATCATGGAGAAAAATTATCACACTGAAATAGTAAGCTCCTACCACTAACAAGCTAGCAAGTTGCATGCTGCCTACCACAGGTGACCGTCTTCAACCCAAGCTGACGTGGACAAGAATTTGGATTTGTTTCAACTGAACCTGAACCTCAGTGGAATACTACTTGAGTTTCAGTGGCAATGAATTGAAGTTTTTGTAGACAACAAAGCATTTCTATTTTAGCAATACTTTACTCATCTAAAGACAAACTAAATACCACACACTTTGCCTCGAATCTATGATGTGTCAATATCTCGGAAAGCAGAAGAATGAGCGAAATTGCTTCGAACGCTGGCTATGATATAAGTTTCAATCTTCGTTCTATCATATAAATAACCATCTTGCATATTAATGCATTAATGAAATAACATTATTTATTACAATTAATTTACTACTACGACACGGGATGACGCTTTTCATAACATCAAGTGGTTGTTACTACCACATGGCATCGATTTCTTATTCCGTGACAAATCTATATTAGCCAGTTAGTATATCTGCGAAAAAAATGCTTATGGATTTTTAAAAAGACTACCAATACCAGGACGTTAAAATTAAACAACACTCAACAAGACGAATCTGACTTCATACACGACAAGATTATTCCCAAGTCAACTATCAACCTTAAATTAAGATTAGCTGAGTTGCATCTGATACTTCACAATCGGCATGCACCAATAACAAGAAAATTCGTAAAGTTACATTTGTGTTCCACTTATTGATTTCAATGTCTCTTTCCAGGACTTATTGATCTTTTGCAAATTTCCGTCGTGCAAGTAATTTTACTAGTGTATGATGGTACAGCTAATCCGAGGTTGAAGCCGTTTGTATTTTGTAAGGTCACTGAGTAAGTTAGAAAGCTCCCACTTCAGGCACCAAATTAATTAAAATGTGTTATGTTGAACCTGATTAATCCTGTAGGGATTTTTATCAATTTAAACAATAAAAATTTCACATATAAGAAATCAAACCTAATCCAGTGCTCCGATTATCGCTGTATTATCGAAATTTTTGCACACATAAGTACATTACAATTTCCCAATTACACGCCTGACGTCAGTAAACAATTTTATAACACAGCAGTCAAATATAAAGTGACCCAGTACGCCACCAAATTATCAAATGATAAATTGTTTTTAAATCATCCAGTCGATGATGGTAGATTTTTTTGCACAGAAATTCAGAACATGGCAAAATCGCCAAACCGGATTATAAAACGAAGAAAATTATAACAGATGGAAACATCTGCCTTCTCAAAGACAGTGAAGGTTTTTTCGAACCAGAAAGAACATATATATTTTAGGAGAAATGATCCAGTAATTTTAATAAAAACGAAACTTCTCGTCTCCACTTATCCAATCGGTGTTATGGGAGGCCACTAAAATATGATAGAAAGGTCGTTGTGATTTGATGGGTTTCATGATTTTAACACAAGGCAGCAATTACAGTCCAAATGTCCATTTCAGGTTTAATTACAAAAGAATTCTCATACACAAAAAAATGATAATTTATAAGATCAACCAAAAGTAGCATACGAATAAAATATAGTTTCCTATTTGAGATTGTATCTGGGCTACAACCATTATCTACCTCATTTGATGTGGTTCTCTTTTAACCTATGCGTGAACTCTGACACGTGAAGTTGGAATTATGAACTCTTAGGACAACTATCAGTATCTTCTGATAGAATCGTTTTCAAACTGATATTCGTAATAAATAATATCTTGTTTTCTCTTGTTTCCTTTCACAATAATTTGTTTAGAAGTAAGCAGCTCTACGTAACCTGCTAACGGATACTAAAAGAACACTGGATCTGTTAAAACGATTTATCGGCAGTCGGTTAGAAATTTACTTATTGGTGGAATGCATTATCAAATTATTTCCATACTGCAATATAACCTTAAGCAAAAATACAGAAACTTAAGCATCTAAATATACACAATTAATGTAATCGATCACTTGACTTAAATGTAGTACACAGAACATTGAGAATTGAGTTTCTGTATTAAATAGTTAAAACTTTCAATGGGATGAATAATTAATCCAATAGTTAATCCTTGACGCCCAATTGCTTTTAATACAGGCTTTCACATTCATTTCTTCGTCATCGGTGTTTCCATGATGAACTTAGAACGAAGAATGTAACCCATGACCGTCAAACGAAGCACATCTCCACATCTCACTATTGGTTTTTTTGCTTTCCGTGACGTCACGTGCAAAGCAGAATAAGGAGGAAAGTGAGGAGACGAAAAACGTTTTTGAATGTAAAAGTACTTTGCAAGTTACGTAATTCACCATCATCATCAACTCCAAACCAAAAAGTTCGGATGACCGTACCTTACTTTATATTCCCTTGGAAGAATGTTGAAGAAGGTGAACGGTGCTGATCTTAAAACAAAAAAAACTGTCCATACAACAACCATTCCTCTTTGCATCTTTAAACTTGTCCGAATTCAAGACACGGTGACTAATATTCATTCATGTTCCTAGTCGACATTGCGTTCGACCTTTAGGCTTACACGGAGAAGTTGTGTCTGTGAAATGTCGCCATTCGCCATAATTTACAATTACAATTTCCAAATATATCAAATAGATTCTGTGTTTTATTTGGAATTTAAATTGCGATCAGCAGGAAAGTCGAGTTACTTAATAATATCCTTCTAGATCTTCACGTCATTCAAATCCAATGACACAATCTCAAGATGATGCAACTGTAAAGGTCGATACGGGGTGGTGCCACATAAAAGCTGTGTTTGTGCCGTGTTGATTACTGGAAGCAAAACCATCAGTGAAAATGTTCAGATTTTGCAACACAACATTATAAACTTCAATGTTTCTTCAAACTTCAAACTATGTTCATTCTAGATGTTTTGCGAGGTTGTGTAAAGTCGGTATGTAGCTACGACACGACTGTTAGGCGTACTGCTACTTGCTTTCCATTGGAGTAATAATTAAATGACCAAAAGTATTTTACGATTATATAATTTTGAAAGGGAAATAAGCATGAGATTACTCTAGTACAACATTGCATCATACGATCATCTATATTCAATATTGACCAAGAATCTACCTTACAATTTTCGGGCTAACCATACATAATTATTCTAAACGAAGTGTGCTACCGCTACAATGAAAAGTTTCAAGAAATGCCGATGTAGGTTACAGGTATTGCAATTAACATATTTTATTACAATAATGAATCCAATCAACCTTGTAAAAATGAATAAAAAATTGTAGAAAAAGAAAAGCCTCTTGAAGCATTCCAATGTAATCCTCTACAGGATACTTCAAAGTAAGTGTAATGTTAATTTACATCATGCTCAACTAATTCGCAAATTCCCTTTCATCAGTTTTCATTGTGGAGAATTATTCCACTCAGGCATCAAAGGCACCTATCACTATCATACTAATTGTAAGTTAGGTAGCACTATACCAACCACAAACAGGTCAACAAAGTGTGCATGTCGTTTACAAGAGTACTGTCACACAGGTTGCTAATTTTGAGGTTGACATATCGATAGATTTTTTTCACCTAAACTTCAATTGCATATTTGCAATGGGATGATAATGGGATTTCAAACCAAACCTGCAGTTCAGTTTATCGTTAGTCAACTCATCTAGAGATAAACATATTATTTTTGTTACTAATATCAGATGTTACAAATCATTCTTGGACAATTCGCTGCAACCTAGGTTATAGTAATATCCCGCAACGGGGCAGAGTGCTCGGAATGGCGTCGTACTGTAAGCTATCATTACCGAATAACCTCAGCAAGACGCAACACATTGCACGCATTCAAAATTAATCACAATCCATGCTAATATTTACCTGCCACAAAATTGCTAAAGTGAAAACAATTGTCTCGGAACTATATTGAAAGTTTAAATTGTTTGCAACTAAATTCATAATGATCTAAATACATTCATCAAACATCAACATAATCTGCCGTAACACTAGTTAACTCAAACGAACAGTCGCCATCAACACACTCCATTTACGTTAGAAATATATTATGAAATTTTATAGGAAAATGATTTCAAGATTCTTGTATCTCCAAGATAAAATCATTGAAGGAAAGTTATTTGATTATTGAAGCCTTGTCTCCTCAAAGCTCATATATCATCTTTAGTTTGGGTTTAATGCTCATTCCATATTTCTCACTTCACTGCTTCATTCTGTTCTCAAATTTAACGAATAATTGCTTCTTATTGATGGCATCTAATCTTGTATATTATGATGGCAGACACTCGTTCACACCGCGATAGATAGCAATCATTTATTCAAATTAATTAAAGTGATCGTTATGGTGACTAAATATGAAATCAGCTGTTTCAATTCTTTTTATAATAACTGCATTATCTTATGAATGGAGTTCTGGACACAAAATATATGTGTACTTTTAAGAATAAATTAAAACTGCACGAATTCCAATTGATAACCTTACGCATTGCGCACCAAGGTCTTTCCAATATCGACTCTATTAAATAAGGAGACAATAGGGTGCAGATTAGAACCTGCATAAGAAAAATGTTGGAAACGGTAAGACCGCCGTTTTGTTTATGCAAAGAATATAAAAAATACCGGCACATTATTGAAAGCATGTTATGAAAATCGAAAACAAAGAACCGATCAAATACCGAAATATTTTACGATTATCCTTCCACAAAACTACTGCAAATATATTAAACGCTGTAGCAGATTTATTTAGTTTTGAACACTCTATCTAATTTCAATCATTA
Source organism: Sinella curviseta (assembly GCA_004115045.4). Classification (NCBI taxonomy): domain Eukaryota; kingdom Metazoa; phylum Arthropoda; class Collembola; order Entomobryomorpha; family Entomobryidae; genus Sinella; species Sinella curviseta. The sequence continues at coordinate 11,248,758 of CM023199.3, read as the reverse complement.
AAATGCTCACAATATACATCTTTAACATTATAGCTATTTCTAACTATTGGACTTGTAGATAATTGATTTCTTGAAGGGGACAGCTAAATCAGAAATATTTTTTGCTAATTTCAGTAAGTAAGCAAGCTGGAAGGAAACGCCATGTAACTTACCAAATTTCCCTAATACTGGTGCATTTTTCTTCTCTTCTTATTGGGGGGATTTTGTTTGCTTGGAAATCGTGTATAAAAATCATGTACTCTGATAATAGAGTGCTGCTAATAAGTATACATATGTACATAGATGGTGCATTATCACACCGTCTGAACGTTCATGCTATCACAGAAGAGTAATACTTTGCATAGACCAGGTGAAATGTGTATGTTTTACCAACGGTAGGAGGTGTTGAATGTGTATGTTGAATCTTAAAACCTTTGATTGACGACAGACAAAGGATCAAGTAGTAGTTAAATGAAACAGAATTACATATTAGACACCAAGACAAACAATCAAGCCGCTTGTACCGTGTATACCATTTAAATTCATTTTAAATTCAAAATTCTGAAAATTGCCAAGCCTCCAAGTCGCATTTTGAAAGAGTGAGGATGAGAATGCAATTTTCTGCACAGGTTGCTTTGGGGATATCGTGCTGCTGGACTGCAATTTGGACAATTACGCAATTACGGAAGCAAGATTGTTCTAAGCTCTGGGATGTGTAATCTAAATGAATGCACCTGGATTTATGTACATATTTTTGCTCATTGCTTCTCGCAGCCATGAAAAACGGATTTCCAAGTCTCATTTTAGCATCTAGTTATTCTCAAGATAATGGTGACAACAATTTATATGTCGGTGAGATATTCGTTAAAAATTACATTATAATTGTTGGCGAGAATAACTTCAACAAATTACAGACTTTGAATATGTAATATACAACAATGTGAAACTAGGAACAACGTCAGTTCAAGATATATATATATGAGGTGAACTTATTGTTCCGACATGGCTGTTGGTCATGCCCTTCAAATTTCAAGGATATCAAATAAACAATAACTCGGACTGTTACATTATATAGAGTACTGTTGGATGGAGTGGCAAAATTTTCTGTTAGAAAAGATATTGAAAATTACCTGTTTCCAGTTATTTTGAAAATAATACGATTATTGTCAAGTTGACCAATAATCATTTCTTAACCTCAATTTACGATTCTAGTAAATTAGAATTATTTATATCAGCAAATACTCCTTAATTGGAAACATTGAAACTGCTACGGCTGTCATCACGTGCATATTTGAGCACACTAGCTAATTCAAAGTTTGCTGTTAAAAATTTATGTTAAAAATCTGCTCAGCATTCGGTTTGTTTTTCGGTTTTAAGCAGTAACAAATCTCCAATGAAGCCTTTTTACTATCTTCCACACATCAAACAATCCAGTCGTCGAAATGTCATAATCATAAACCAACCTGCTACTTACGCAAACATTTCAGCTATGTGCATGCCTTGAACGAATTAACCTAAGAATGTTAAATTTTTCAGATTGCTAGTTTTCACACAATCGTCGTTCACCAGCTTCCATAAAATAAGATTTTTCACGGGACACTGCGCATTGGGCTACGAAAATATTGATTTTATTGCTTTAATTGTTGCTCATTCAGGATGAATTGATGGGCAAAGTATAGCGACAAGTTGGCTAATCCGCATATTGTCATGGGTTTCAATACAACAACAACAATTAAAATGTAATATTGTGTTAACCACCTAGGTAGTTTAACGACTAGTTGTTTGTTTCTACGATTTCTCGACATTACATGAAGTTATACACACGTATTACAAACCATTTTTGCAATTAGCTTGGGTCGAAGGAGACATTATATACTAATTTTTATGTCGTTTTAATTGAAGGAGAGTATTGACAGGTAATTAATATTGAATGTTGTTGCAGTCACGCCGCACAACTAATCGTGTTTAAAATTTTAATGTAACGTCAGTAATAATAATTCGCCTTCTGAGAAGATATTGCTTTTATATAGGTCTGATTCATCTTCCTCCCATAAGTAGTGCCATAAGGTGCATGTATACGGGAAAACGTGCAAACTGCTGAAATATGATTGTAGCTAAGAGTAAATTTAATATTTACTTTCTCGGAAATAAATTAATTTTAGCAATAAAATAAGAAACCAAACTTTAAGACTGTCGGACGGAAACTACCAGGGTTGAAGACACGTTGAATCAACCACAACCGGGAGAGTTTTAAAGAACTTATTGGTTGCAGAGGAACATATAAGCATATTATGTACTTCACTAGATCCAAGTTGCGGAAAAGCAATCTTACTAAACAAAAATGCTTCCAGTCGGTAAAATTATTTATTTTGCCATGTTACTGACACAGCAATTCAAGATTTAATTTCAAGCTTTACAATATGCAAAATTAACAAATTAGAGATGATACGAAATGACCCATGTAACCAAAGGGTCAATGTACGTATTTAAATATAATTTATATGATTCTATGGACAATAAAAAGTCAGATTTTATGACACTGAAAATGTTCCATTGCTGAATGTAGTTTTTTGGGTACTTAACAATAGATTTGTAGTATTCTCTCACATGATAGCTGCACTCCAGTATCTTGAATGCTTATAGGATGAATCAACTTGCAACTAGCAAACATTTAGGTTAACAAAGAATGATTAGCGAGAAAATATTTCTTCGGAACAACAAATCTTTGTCAACTTCACAACAGCAGTAAACGCTACCTCATTTCCTATCTTTGTACTCATATTCCAAGGATAAGGTTACTTTCCAATTGGAATCGTTGAAACTGAACACATATTACAGTTTTTTAATTTTGCATGTAATTTTAAACATGAACATAGGCATGTAATCCAACAAGTAAATTACCACCCTACAAATTCATATCAAACCGTCAGCCATGACAAATCATTTTTAATAAAAACTGTGTCCTGGAATTACCTGTCATTTTATTATCAATGGGTGACTGCATCCAAAACTTTGTCGTTTGAATTAGCGCACTGGCTTCGATCCTGATTGGTAATGCAAGTGTTAAAGCATAAAATGTCGTCAAAACTTGATTGCAGTATGAATTACTATCAACTTTTTACAGACGAATTAATGCGATAAGAATGGTGACCAAAAATGAAAGAAATTGTATCAATCAATCCAAATCTAAAAATGTCTGTACGTTACTAGAAACGTTTTATGAAAATAGACTGTAAATTTAACGACTAAATACTTGAGACACTTTACGCCTATCTTCAACAAATAATTGTATACATATACCCTGGCATAGGTTTATTTAGTTTGCTGACCTAGCCAAATTTCGTTAATCAAGATGCTTACAATAAACATCTTTAAAATTTTATTCCTTGCTAAAGTCGACCCATTGATCAATAAATTCTTGAAGGTGACAGCTAATCCAGAAATGGTTGTATTTAAAAAGGCAGGTAACTTACACAATTGTCCTAATATTAATGCATTTCTAATCTCTTCTTATTGAGGGGATTTCGTATGCTGGAAATCATGTATAAAAATGATCAACTCTGACAATATTATAATAACTGATAATCATTAAACATGTGTAAATGTTGCATTTTCACGCCGTCTGAAAGTACTTGGTATGGAGAATAGTAATACTTTACATAGGTCTTATAAAATCAGGTTTGCGAAGAATATTTATTGATTTAGCATAATATTTTTAGATTGGAAATTATATTTTTTTCAGTTTGTGTTTAAGCTAGATTTGCATAATTATTAGTTTTAGGTTTTGGCCGTAACTTTGATTGAACACTTCAAGCCAACATTACCATTGAACAAGAAAATGTAAAAGGCGGGGTATTTCAATGTAGTGGCATAACGTCTTATATTGGCGATTGTTTTAGCAGGTTTGATCGACAGCAGGCTTACGATTTAAGGCTTAAAATTCTGAAAATTTTCTATCTGTGAACCTGAAAGTATCCAAACCGCAATTTGAGAAAGTTATGATGATTGAACAATATTGTGCACAGGTTTCTTTGCGTTGTTTTGCTGCTGGGCTAGAGCTTTGCCAATTAAGGAAACAAAGTTTTTCCCAGTTCGGGGAAGTGTAGACTATATGAATAAACGGAGCGCTACATATTTTTCATGATTAGTGCTGCTCGTTGCAAAATAGGTTTCCAATTCTAATTTTATCATCTGGCCAGTCTCCACAAAAAACATTTTTTATGTAGACGTGATATTTGTTAATTATTACAATATAATGGAAAGAAAGAATTCAAGAAATTGCAAATTCCGTACACATAATATACAGCAATGCGAAACGAGAACTACGCCACTTAAAGATGTATATCTGGGTATACTAAGTTAGTAGTTCCGACATGGCGGTTTATCATGCAGTTCAATTTTCAAGGCATATTAAACAAATAAGCCGAAGCCGAAAGGTTATATTAGACGGAGCACTGGGGAATGGAGTGGCAAAATTTTGCCTTTGAAATGATATTGGAAATTACTTGTTTCCAGCAGTTTTTAAAATGAGACGACTAAGGCCAACTTAATAAATGCTCCTTTTTTAGTCTCAATGCACAAATTCAGTACATTAGAATTATTTAAATTAATAAATACATTGAAATTGGAAAATGTAACAACGTCGTACGAAATGGAAACGGAAACCAATGTAATTGACGAACTTACTAATTTTCAGCCAATGTCTTTCGGCAAGACACTGTCCAATCAACTCAAACAAATTAAAGGACGACGCATTTACCAACTAAGTGTGGGTAATGTTCCAGATACAATGAAAAGTGTCATAGCGGCGTCTTGCTTTGGCAGTATATATTCCGTTTTGATTAAAATTGGAAAATTGTAATGCTTTTAACAGGATTAATCAAAATAATCAAAGAACAGCCGATTACAATTCAGTAGTCGTTACGTGGAACAGAATTACGTATTAGACACAAATACTAGCAATCGAGTTGCTTTTACTGTATACCAATGAATTCCTTTTAAATTAAAAACTGAAAACTTGCCAGCTCTCCAGGATGAGGATTATAAGATTTTTTTTTCAACAGGTTCCACAACCGTAGGGGTTCTACTGCTGTGTTGAAATTTGGACAAATACGGAAACAAAGTTGTTTCAAGTTCTTGGAAGTGTAAACTAAATTAATCTACACGGAGCTTCATTTTTTAGATATGTTCTTCTTATAGTAATGTAAAATGGATTTTCTGCACTCACTGTAGCATCTTGTTGTTCTACACAAAATGGTGACAATTTATGTCGACGTGATTCTAGTATGTGTTAATTAGTTCAATATAATTGCTATCGAGAAAAATTCACCAAATTGCAAACTATGAACTGCAATGTGAAATTAGAAACTAGGCGAGCCTAATTTTATACTATGCATTTATATGAATATCTGGAGCTGAATTAGTTTGCAGTTGGGATATGGCTGTTTGTCATGCACTACAAATTTGAAGGATAATAAATAAACGACAACCGGATGGTAATATTAAACGGAGAACTGGAAAATGGAGGGACAAAATTTTCAGTTTGAAAAGTTATTGTGAATAGACGTAGTTTTTCCAGGATCGGAAAGGTCCCAAAATGTCAGCCCTATAGTTTGCATATTTTAGAAAATATGCGCATTTTTGACTTATCAAAAATAACAAAAAGTTTGCAAGTTGTGGAGGTAAGAGTTTTTGAGATAAAAATCTGAGATTTGGCATGGACGTAGTTAACTAAAATATAAAATATGCGATTTTCTTATTTTTCTCAAATTGTGTTGTTTAAAGAAGTTTTGATCAAAAGTTTGATAATTTAAACATTATTATGCAATTTCCGCACTCCAACGCCAAAAATGTAATGCATGACCATAAAACTAAATTTTGCGACGCGTATTGAATTTTTAGATAAAAATTTGAAAAATAAGATGTAAATTCGGTTAAATTTTACTAGGGACAGTTGCTTCTTGCGAAGATAAATCGTAAAAGTTTGCAGATGCAGTAAAACGTAGTAAAATTATGTCTTTTTCTAACATTTTCACCTCAAAATTCAATAGGCGTCGCAAAATTCAGCTTTGTAGTCATGCATTACATTTTTGGCGTCGGAGTGTGGAGATTACAAAATAATGTTTAAATTAACAAACTTTTGATGAAAACTTTTTTAAATTACACAATTTGAGAAAAATAAGAAAAACGCATATTTTATATTTTAGTTAACTACGTTCATACCAAATCTCAGATTTTTATCTCAAACAGTCTGACCTCCACAACTTGCAAACTTTTTGTTATTTTTGATAAGTCAAAAATGCGCATATTTTCTAAAATATGCAAACTATAGGGCTGAAATTTTGGGAATAAGTGTTTTTCAACGGTTTCTATTGTCCTATTAACTCAGAACAAATTTTCAAAACACAGTTGACGTCACCTTTCCGGTCCTGGAAATACTACGTCATAAGTATTTGTTTCCAGTTATTTTGAAAATGATACGAGTAACGCCAAGATGACAAATGATCATTGTTTCAATTCATAAATTCGGTAGATTGGAACTATTTAAATAAATAGTAAATTTAGTAGTAGTACCTGAGAAGTCTATCTTTAAGTATTGCCATCACATAGTTTTGGATATACTGCAAGTTTGCTGCTAATAAATTTATGTTTTAAAGCTGCTCAGCAAAGGGTTTATATTCCAGGTTTAACATAACTCTAAAGATAGCCTTTAAACTATCTTTAATACGTCTGAGAATCCAGTAGTCGAAATGTCATGTATAGCCCTGCAACTTACACAAACAATTTCAGAAATTCTGCGCAGGGGTTTCAATGAGGATTACAAATGAAGGATATAGAATATTTCAGATTCCTAGATTTCATACAATCTGCGTTCACACGCTGCCATCTAATAAGAGTATTTTTCACGCGATAGTGCGAATACCTGGTTTAGTAAGACGTCGTACAAGTAAATTTATTGGTGTATGAAGTTATTGTTTTTCTGAGGTAGTCGTCGTTCGAATCTTTTAAGGTCATTGAGTAAGTCAGAAATCTCCTACTTCAAGTATTTCAGACCGAATGGTCTTCTAATGCTCACATCATCAATTTAAGTAATGAAAATTGCACATGAGAAATCAAATCTAATCGAGTGCTCCGATCATCGCTGTTATATCGAAATTAGTGGATAGCTAAACGCTACGCATTTTCTTATTACTTTTATTGATACAATAGCATTGTAGCACACCATATCTTAACATGTAATAAGGTGTTTCCAATTACACACCTGACGTCAATCAATAGTTTGATAACACAGAAGTTAAAAACAAGCTGAACCCAGTTACGCCACCAAATTTTTGAATTATAAATTTTTACAACAGAAATCTATCAAGTCGGTGATGGATTTATTTCACAGAAATTCAAAAATGGGGTATACTTTTGATTTTTGCCATTATCACCCAAGGATGATATTATTTTGTAGTAACAAAATAGGAAAGGAATATCGACATTTGGAATATTTGTTAACGGCTTCCGATTTTCTCAGTATAGATCTTTGCGGCGGTATGAAGCTTTCGCTACACCGAAATTATCTGGAAATGTCTATTTACGTTGGATTCTTATCATACCTCAGCTCAGCCCTTGCCAGCCAAAGGTATCAAAATTTCAAATTTCAAAAAGGTATCGTAAGCGCAGCCGGATCGCTTGCGCGATCCGGCTGCTTTGCGTCGTGTTTAATGCATACATACGTATACTTACATGCATACGCTACGATGCCAACAAACATGCTGTGTGAATGCATTATTATTATTTACGATTTGGAATTGCAATTTTGAATACATATAAGGATATTACAATTACAGTCAGGAGGTGCGGAACGTATTCTGGGGGTCATACCTAACATTTAAATAATAATATGTTGGTATGTTAATTTAAGGCCATGCTTATATAGTGGTATATTTTGATTCTTAAAGTTGAATGTATGGGAAAACGGGTAAATAAATATTAATAGAAAAATGCTAATAATTCTTTAATTTCTAAATTAATATGAAGATTACCCCGAAAAACGGAAATAATATAATCAGTTGAAATCATAACTATTAAAACGCCGAGCGAAGCGAGCAGATATTTCGGTGCATCGCCAGAAAAATTCTTTAAAATAGTAGTCTTGCATTAAGTAATGGGCATTTGGGATATATTCATTAGAAGGACACATCACACTTACACAGATGGGAATATTTTTCAAACTTCCAAATTGTAGATAGTTTTGAACCAGAAGGACTCTGTCTCAAAGTTAAAATATTTCGTATATAATGGATTAATTAAAATTGATAATGATTTGTTATGTTAATCAGCATTGTGTGAAGCTAAATGGTGTTCCTCATCTTTCGTTTTAAGTGCAACCGAATGCTAACGTGCAAAGCAATCGATCAGGCAATAAACATACGTATATGTCCAACGCATAAATTTATGTGGTCCAAAAACGCATAAATTTATGCGGCTACTGTATATACGTATGCCGCCACTTTCAAAATATGTTGATTGCATGTTAATCAGCAGTGACATTACCACTCACCACAACAAATTGATTTTTCTTAAAAAATTAACGCTAATTTGATTTCGCACGATGAAAAGTTTCTAAGTTTTATTCAAATTAATAACCCTCATTAAATATATTGTTACTCCTCATCAGCTTTTGGTACTTTTCAGTTTGCTGAAGATTACCCAAAAACGCAAAAATTTAATGGTTTTTCCTCAAAACCACATACATTTACACTGGCACCGAATAAGGAAACCGGATAAATTGATAAATGTAGATCCAAATGCGCTCTTTCTAACGGTGAAAACGGCATTTCCTTCCACACTGCACATTTCAAAAAAATAAGGTCAAAGTTTAAAAATTAAAATTTTGTTCTATTCTGCCTAAATAGGCTTAATTGCTGTGCCTATTTAGGCAGAATTTAAAACAATCATCCAAAATAGGCCGCTGCGCTGCCCAATTCGCCTGTAACTAAACCATCTTGGAATTCAGCCTAAGCAATCTTGGTACCGCTGACAGAATTTATGCGTTCTTGGACCGCATAAAATGATTTACCGCATCAATGTATACGTTGAGCATAGACTGAACATGAATAAATTACAGTCTCAGTACGTATTTCAACCTTTCTTTATTAGACCCCAATCTTCCTGATTCGCTTTTATACGCCTTAAATGTCACGAATAAGTAGTATTTGAGATTACAATCTGGTATAATACAACGTACACAGTAAAGTGTATGTATTGAATTGAAGTTCAAATAAGTTTCTCCAATGTTGAAATTTCAGGGGGGCAGAGTTACATTTGTACCCCCTATCCTGAGCGTGCGGCGACAATGATCCGCCCTTCCCCCCGGCTCCGCAGCCTATGATTACTGTGATGTATTACATTCCTTTGTTAGATGGTTCACGCTTTGTTCCATGCCTTTTCGGTTTGATATCGTATATCCCAAGTTGAATGTAATGTGAGATATATCACGAACAAGACCGGAACCTCCAAAAACGTAGCATCGTAAAACTCAGAAACGCGGAAACAGCCTGGAAACCCGAATTTCGGATCCCGAAAGAGATATGTTAATGAGTATGACATACCTCATCAGCAGCTGAGGCAGAGCTAGTATGCGTAAAATTTTATGACTTCATGTTAATTTTGGACAGCAACACACATTGATGCAACTCTCAGTTTCATTAGGTCGAGTTCCACCTTGTGTCCACATGGAATTGATAGACTTTTTACGCTGATTTCAACGGTGAAAACGGCATGGCAGAACTTAAAATATCTTGGGAGTTGTGCCGATTTTAATTTTGGGCAGTTGATGCTGGGCAGAGTAACTGGTTTATAATAAATATATGCAAGAATAACTGCACTATAGTACATGTGCGTTGGTGAAAATTAAAAATGGATATTTTGAGTCAATATTGTAAGCGAATTATGATTATTAACCTTAAAATGATAGGAATAATTAAATTATGCATAATTAACTAATTACAATTTAGTCCAATTTTTAAATTATTTTTGCTGGCTGCATATTGAATACGATTCTCACGTAGATTAGGATTGTCATAGTCACGTAACTTAATACTTCGTTAATTTGTCGTAACTAAATACTCCGTTAACTAGTATTTAATTATTATTAGTATTTGTTTAAATTAAAAAATTATTTTTCCGAATTTATAAGGAAAGATAAATGGTCACACGAAGAAAATAAATAATCCACAATATGCATATAATTATTTCATTATATAAGACATTTTGCTGAAAATAAGTAATTACTAACAATTATTAAATAGTAGTAAACGAAATAGAGAATTACTACAGATTAACGTATAATAAAACTACGTGACTACGACAATCCTAATATACGTTAGATTCGTATTCAATCTGCAACAATCTACATCACAATTGGCGTATAATATTGCCTAAAAAATCCAATTTTAATTTTCACCGGCAAACATGTATTTTACTCATATTTATTACACCAATTACAGCCCTGCTTCAACTGCCCAAAATTAAAGTCGTCACAACTCCCAAATAAGGTCGACTTCGGCCATGCCGTTTTCACCGTTGAAATCAGCGTAACAAAACCCGGTCGATCCCCTACGATCACAAGGTGGAACTCAACCTAATGAAATTTCCCATTAGAGCGAATGTAAACCGTTTGGCCGAATGCACTACTAAGATTTGCATCAATGTGCAACAGCAATAGCGCGTGTTGTTGACACTTTTGCACTTACCTTGTGACTTCACAATATTTACCGTTTAAAAATGCAAGCTGGTAACCACACCTACTAAACACGGTAGGATGAACCCATTCCAGTGCAAGTGCATATTTTATTTTATTTGACTTTGATCATTTTGTGTGTAAGCAAAAGTTTCAAATAAAGTAAATCTAACTGAAGATAAAAACTGCTTTTTGCATAATGGTACAAGAATGGGAGGAAATGTGCCTGTCATTAACTCTTCTCCTCATATATTCGGTAGCTATCTTATTAGTGAGCACAAACAGGACCACAGTATTTTGACTTAAATGATGATAAACGAACACACCTCCACTCTCAAGCAAAACCCACCGACAGCAACAATTGCTTTAAAAAAATGTTGTTGGGCTTCTCGCTCAAACCAACTTTCTAATTTTTGCTTTTCCCTTTTTCACTTTCTTTCAATTATCACTTCCCCTGGATTAATTTCTATAGCTACAACTTTCATTTTTAACTTTGACCTATTTTACTTTTATTTGTTTAATTCCATTTTTCAGAACTCTGAATATACTTGATAAGAGTGAATTATAATAATGTAAATTAGTAAGATGAAAATAGGAGGAGAAAAAAAGCACAAAGTGGAAACCGGAAACCATTCCACCAGTGAAAAATTACGAAAGTTTTGTATGTCAAATATTTAGGTGGTTGAATGCACCTTTCTGAGAAGTCTCATTTCTCTGCACTTTGTGGCAAAAGATTCTTTGTTTTTAGTCGTGGCACATGTAGTGCTCATTCTCAGCTGTGATGCCGTTTTGGAGGATGTGCGGTGGCTCACCTCCGATGCCTGTAAACTCGCAGTTGAGTGATACTTATAATCACCCTAAGGATTCTTATAAGTCTTACTTGTGGTAGAACACTGCGTTTTGAGTTTAATTATGTATTGCAATTTATTGATACACATTTATTATATTCGAAAGACTTCAAATTAAACACTGTGTATTGATTTTGTTTTGATGACCTGAACATTAGAGTTTGTGTGCACATTTGCATTTATGTTCCAATTATTACTTCTGGAACGAATCTCGAAATGCTTGAACTTAAAAATCTAGAACCATGTTCATAAATGCTATGTGGAATGAATTATTTCTTGATGTCGCCCAACCGGAAGTAGTTCGAAACACTTTGGCACTGTCCAAAAATAGAATCACGTGATCCCTTACGGTAAGGGCCTTACCACTGTATGCAATGTGTGCTGTGGAGGGCAGAGTTGATGCATCATGTGATTTGTCTTTTTGTTGACAGTTTCATTACCTAAAATTTGATTGGCATCACAAAATCGAAGTTTCAATTGTAAAATTGAAATCAGGTTTGTATTTCGTAGTGGAGTTTCAATTAGTACAATACATAGTACGATTAAAAGAAATGTAAATAAGATTATTATTTAACGTAGTTTTTGCATTAATGTTGGCGAATGAGATTCAACGAAGATGAAAGTTAAGATACAGCTACAAGAATGACAGCGGTTTTAAGGTAAATTTAAAAATGATTTAGCGGCCCGTACACTAAGCACAAATCATGTAAAACCGGTTAGTTAAATGCAAAAGTTAAAGCAGAAACTCTGTACATTTAACAATTCCATTACGGCCAGCTTAATATAGTAATTGATTTCCGTCCATGATCCTGCATTCTGCATCTCACAGTTGGTGCCTGCTTCTATCCGTAGCAGGATACCTGTCTCCAACGGCCCTGTTAGTGGTGATATCAAGCATGCTAACGTAGTCACGGGCCACAATTAACATAATTTGGGTGGTATTTCCCCGAATTTATATTTCGATATAGTTCCAGAAAGTATACGATGCATCAAACTTTCGTTCCACAAATAATATCGCATCCCGTAAGCAGAGAATATTGCATATATTTATGGTGTACGTATTTGTATATAACGTTAATGCATTAAAGTTCTCCAATAGATAATTGTGCAGTTGGGGCATGTTGTTTCTAGTATCTATGATTGTAAATATGCCAAACAAATATACCAAGCATGGAGGAAGTCCATTTACTTAAGCAATCCTTAGCCGGCATATCATTTATTAAGCCATCAGCCGGATTATTAAGCCCTGTCAAATACATGTCGGCCGGACACATAAGAAATGTTTATGATAATATATATATATACTGAGGAAACCGTTTCACAGCTTGAGCCAAATATATGCATCCTGATACATCATTGGGTATTTTGCTACCGTGACAAATTAGTTCCGCCGGGCACATTTTCGGCCATTCAGACGGCACACCAAGCAAGTATCCTATTAATTACTTTTTGTCACCGTGTATTGTACTCAAATAGGTATTCACCGACAAACTTGATTCAAATAGGTATGATGTGGGCAAAGCATACATTTTTTGTGATTGTGAATTTTAATCAATTTTTTTGAGTCAAATAGTTATGATAAATAATTTTTGCCAGAATTTGATTTGAGTATGTGTCCTCCGGATAAATCTTCAGCCATAATTAATTGGCTTTATATCCATATATGTATATTATCCGGATATTTTATACCATCGCAAATTTGATTCAAATAGGTATCCAGTGTACCAGTGTACCAATTTCCCATCGCAATAGGTATCTTATAGACTCGGGATACCTTTTTTCCATCGTGAATTTTAATCGAATAGGTATCCTCAGGACCCCGTATACCTTTTAGTCATCGTGAATAACATTCTATGAATGCGATTCAAATAGGTATCCCCCGGACACGTTTTTTGCCATCGTAATTATGATCAAAATAGGTATCCAAAAGATACCTTTTTTTTATCGCGAGGTTAGTAAATGGGTATCTTCTGGACTCTGGATACCTTTTCTGCCATCGTGAATGTGATTGAAAAATTAGGTATCACCCGGAGAGCTTTTTCGGTTCCATTTTTGTCATCCTAAATATGATTAAAATAGGTATCCACCAGACCCATTTTTTCAAAGCGAACGTGAGTAAATAGTAATCCTCTGGAGTCTGGATACCTTTTTTGTGATCGTGAATATGATTGAAATAGGTATTCCCCGAATATCGTTTTTTCCATCGGAAATATAATTCAAATAGGTATCCACCAGACACTTTTTTCAACGCGAGTGTGAGCAAATGGGTATCTTCTAGACTCTGGATACTTTTTCTGCCATCGTGAATGTGATTGAAATATGTATCACCCGGATAGCTTTTTCGGTACCATTTTTGTCATCCTAAATATGATTGAAATAGGTATCCACCAGACCCTTTTTTCAAAGTGAACGTGAGTAAATAGGTATCCCCTAGAGTCTGGATACCTTTTTTGTGATCATGACTATGATTGAAATAGGTAGTCCCCGGATACCTTTTTTCCCATCGCTTCGCGATGGCAAAAAGGTATCGTTTTCCCCTTTCTCGAAAAAGGTATCTGTACGGGTCTGTACGGGGGTCAGCTGAGGTATGAATTCTTATTTATGAACAAATTGTATAAGTGAGTAATCTAATTATTGGTATTCAAAATTAATTGTTTTGTTTCTATAAGATTTACGGCGAGTCTTTAACTTAACTTAACAGTTCATTAGCGTTGTACTTGTTTGTGATATGCGAGAAAAATCAATTATGTATGCCATTAACATTACAAAAAAATCAAACCTGCACATGGCGCTTACAGTAAAATTTTTGAGTAAATGTATTTTAATTCATATCAACTGTATTGCATAAGATTCATATTTACGAGACCGATAGATGTAGTGAGCAAGTTCATTTGACGTATGCCACACCACTACCTTGGACTGCAAATCAGGATTTGAAAGCTTAATGTAAATTTAGTGCTTCATGAGTATTTAATTTCTCGACAACGAATTTAAAGTAAGTGTACCTAATTCGTCTGTTGAATGCTACCGTTTTAGTTTTACAGGGCCTTCTAAAAGGTGATGCCTGGTATGATTACAAAGCCTCCTATGTTCCAGTTTCACTTTTGTTAAAATCTATATGCCGAAACGAAAACTTATTTTGCAACAGGTGGAGTATAGCTTGCTGATGGAATAATAAAGTTGTTATAGTGAAAAGCAACGTGTTCTGCAGCACCTAGTATTGTAAACCAATGCACCAATAGGATTATCAAGTGTTAAAAATATTAAACATTATCGGATAAACTCGTATTACCGGTATCGGCTACGTTTACTCTTTCGGGGTTTCTAATAATTTTTATTAAAAACTCAATTAGGTTCTTTTTTGACAAACCAGTTATTATATTAAGCGTTCAATGTCGTTTCCATCGACCAAATAATTCATGATTGGGACGCTGAAAAGTAAATATCACCCTTTGGAAGAATAAATAGTCTATCAGATGATACAGCGCGTTTATGGGTAATTGTTTAAAATACTCGACGTTGCAAAGTAAGTGACATATTAATTTAAATTAGCTCTGCCCAAATCCGGAACGTTCCTGCGTATTTTTTACATGTTAACGCTAAAACCGAAATCACACACCTAAAAAAATTTTTTTGATGACAATTAGACTGGTGATGTTCAATTTTGAAAAATTTTAGGGGTATTTTTAAAAGTTATTTTTAGGAATTCGTAAAAACTGAGCAAAATCTAGTTAGATAATTTCATCCTTATTTCAATGCAAAGGAGATCAAGCCTATCTCTCAAATACATCTTTCTCTACAGCAGATCTGCTGAGACATGTTTTCGACATATTTCGACCCATAATTGCAGTTTTTTACATTTTTGTAGCCAAATGGTTGCACCGATGGGTTTACTTTCGTTTTCCAAAAAATTTGACGGAACGTTCCGGATTTGGGGAGAGCTGCAGTTTAGAAATTAAGCTTGTTTGAGACATCCCATTGTCAATCATAATAAGACAAAGTCGAACCAATTAATTGCAGATAAATGTAAGAATGCAAATTCCTACAATCAATTGAATTTGAAGGAGCTCTATTGAACGGATGATCAATCGCACACTGCAAATAGATAAATAACTTGCACTTTTTGGCAGTTGTAAATCTATATTAATTATGCCAATAACTAAAAAATAGTATGGAGAGTTAGCTGATAGTATTCTAAGTTAAAAATGCACCAAGTACTCACAATCAGTACTCGTCCTCTTTTAATTACTTTATCAGCTGAAGGCGGAGTGAATTTTAAAGAGAGACGTGTCATATTTGTAGCTTAGTTACATATATGATTAAGTACAGAAATCGGGGGAAATTATTTACTCAAGCACGTTTCTGCCGTCAATGTTACCTTTCTCAATTATTTATAAATAATAAATAATGCTGCTAGCTTTCTTCGTCAAGACTTTGGTCCGTCAACCGTAAGAAACTATAAGTATGAGCAGTTTTTGTGTGTCGATGCTAAGAAGTTATTTTGGCACTAATGTGAAAAACGAACAATTCTGTTTACTTCAATAATAACGCAACTTGTGATTTTTAGGTTAGATAATACGTAAGCAGGCCAACAATTTGTATGCCATCTACAACGAGCCCTCATGTTACTAATTTTGAGATTTGACAAATGGATGGATTTCCTTCACGTGACCTTCAATTGAATACTAAATGAGCTTTAGTTCCAATGTGGTGAAAATGGGATTTTATAACCAAAAGCGTATCGCATTTAAGCATTACTCAAATCGTCTAGCAATCAACTTATGACGGACTATTCCTGAAAACGGAAGGCTTTGCAACTTTTTTTCCACATTTCACGCATAATTGGTACATGGAAGCAGATCACTTAGTAGTACCCAAATCGCAAAGAACAGCCATTAAGCATTAATAAATCAAAAAATAAGGGCATTTTTTCAGAAATCGTTTGTGTGCTCTGTAGCCCACAAACCTTGACCTAGGGATCCAAAATTTGGAACAGTGGTGTAAAATACAATTCCCCAGGATGCGATTTTTGAATTTTTAAGAAAAGCTAAATACACAAATAAATTTGGCGGGAAAAATACTTAATTCAAAAACGGTATAAAATTTTGAGTATATACCCCTGGTAAGGTGACTATTCAATTGCTTGAACATGTACATATTAAAGCTATTAAAGTGGACGGCCACATACCGTTGACCGTCCTCAAGCAACGTTGATGTGGACAAGGACATCACATGGTGGTGGATTTGTGGAACCAGTTGCAATGTAGTGAACATTGCGGTTTGTAACCAACAAAGCATTTCTATTTTAGCTTTAGTTAAATCATTTAACCACAAACTAAACAGTAGAACCACACTCCACATCTGTCATGTTCTAATATCACGAAAAGCACTAGAATGTTAAGAATGGCGTCGTACGCCCTCAACAAGACAACTTTTAGTCTATCATGAAATTTAACAGAATTGACGAGATTCTTCAGGGCGGAATGCACCACAAAAAAAAGAAAATTCTGAAAAAGAAACATTTCCGATCCATTTGTTGACATCGATTTTCAAAATCCGTCATTCATTAACTCGCATTAAAAAAGCTACAGCGCTGAAATAATTCATTAAATGGGTTTTGTTTGTGGGGTTATTAAATGGGTTGACAACCAATCCCATTTAATTGAAATATGAACAGTAAGAATGACATACATCGCGAAAAAAAATTTCCTTTTTAACATTCCATGGAAATATGCTAACAACCCATAATTAAATATTATGAGCACTCAAATGTACTACTGCATTGGCAATATCTGTTTTTGCAAAACGTCGTTCAGGCAATTTTATTGGTGTGTTATGTTGTCGTTAGTCCGAGGTAGTTGTCGTTTGTATCTTTCAGTCATTCAGTAAATCAGAAAGTTCCGACTTGTTCCCAAAGTATTTCATACTAAATGATGTGCTAATGCTCGCATCATCTCTACGAAAGATGATGCACTTTGAATAATATATCATGTGTATTCATGCATCCCACCTATTAATATGCACAAAATCAATTAAAATCTGCTGTGTGCTTTTCATGGTTAATCCGGGGTTGATTGTTATCCATTTAAGTAATAAAAATTGCACATGTGTAGTATAACCCAATCTCGTGGTTCAATTTTCACTATATTGCCGAAATTCGTGCATAACTAAATACTACACATTTTATAATTAAAATTTATTCATGCAATAGCATAGTACCACACCAAATCGTTACATTTTATAAATTGTTTTCAAGTACACATCTGAAGTTGTTTTGTTCATTTGTCGTGTGCGATATTGTTACCTTGGAACCCAGAGGAAGGTTTTAATAGGTAAAGCAACTGCATACACTCACTCAAAACAACCATATGGATAGATTGGTTTCGCCTGGAATTGAATTGATTAGTGAGCTTTCAATGCCGTCAACACGGCATTTCTTACCAAAGTTGTATTCCATTTAACATTAGTCAATTCAATTAGCAATGAACTAGTTATATAGATATTGCAACCAAAGCAAAAGTGTCTTATTTGGACCTACATTGTTGTAATCACTCGCAATGCAGTATAATGTGACGAATGGCGCCGTATATTGAGATATGGATTTGGAATCTTCAATCCATTGTAAACATAAGTGTATTAAGTTAGTATTAATAATAAGTATAAGTAATGTTTATACATGTTAAAATCATATGTACAATTCTAAATTTAAAAATATAGTTACTTAATATCATCAGTTAAATTTGGACATCGCCACTACCGTTTTTACGTGAATGCATCCTGAAATTGTTGTGAGTAAATTAAATAATATGGGATACCTCGTGATGCCATAATTTTTTGCACTAATGTTACATTTTACGTGTTTGCAACCATCATATGAGGTCCTACTGTACATACGTCGTTCAATATGCAAGTTTTAAACATAATTTTTCAATATAATGATACAATTACATTTTTATTCGCATAGTGTGACATAATTTACATATTTACATGGTAATTTTCAAATCGGAAACAAATTGTGACTGACGCAAGAAAGGGAATGAAAATCCTACAGATTAACTCTATCCCATTATGGAAAAAAAATTTCGTTTAAGTTATAATCGTATTTTAAATTTTTCAGCTTTCCAAACCGAATACCGTAAAACCTTTCCACATTTCCTTTTTTAGTTCATCGAATCTTCCACCGCATTGCCGGGTCATTTCGGTCGCAGTTCTGATGAGTAGTAATGATTTCACCGTTCTGCCTGGCACATCGTTTTGTAATCCGATGTGAAAACATTACTTCGCCGTTCCCAGCATCAATAAAGTCCAATCCGTGCCATCCATTAGAATCGCTACAGCGATCCGTCCAAACTACATCGCCTTCCGCGTTGCCGGTCCAAATGCACTTGTCCCCGGTTTCCGACGCGTCATAAGACGACCACGGCGTGGCAAACGTTTTTCCCAAGTTGGTATCCGAAATGACCCATGTATCCAGTGGAGTCAGGTCCCTTATGTAAAATAATCAAATTCTGCAATTCATTCTTCCAAAATGAGAATGAACATTTGTATAAATATTTTATGGTCGCATACGCGGGACACTTTAATAATTTTGCCGGAACATAATGGTTAAACCGGTCTTGTGTGTTCTGGTCACTTTCGGACATGCACAGTCCCGATCCAACATTTTGAATGCGAGAAGCCGGCTTTCGGCATTTTCCCCTGAAGCAACGCTGAAATAGTATTAGATTTTCGCTACTTAAATAAATCAAGCGTTTCATTCCTTCACAAAATTAACACAAGCTTACGCCTCCTCCAAGACATGGAGAGTTCTCTGCAGCTGATATGTGGGAAATCCAAAGCCAAGGTCCGTCGGCTGGAAACACGCATCTGATGGATATGCAATTGGCGGTGTCGTGCTGCAACCAGCAAATCAGAGAATTGAGTCGTTATTACAATACCTCCTTGTAAGTAGTTCTCCAACAAATAGTCTGAACTTTTACCTCCTCAACCCATGCGTCCGGGCCAAATTGGCGCCGACATTGGTCTACCATGGGTGGCGTTGCTGCGAGGCTCAGTGCAGAAGAGAGTTTCATCAATCCGTCGTAAACATCAAGTTTTCATGACACCTTCAATCTTGCGGCAAGGAAAAAATGGTAAGTGATGCCATTGCCACCCAATAGATGTGTACCTAATAACATTACGTTATGTAACTAATAATCTTGTTTTGGTGGTTACGTGATCATCCATTATTAAATTAAGAAAATAGTCGACGAAAATGTGGGCGAAGTAATGAATTAATTTGCCCGCGTAAACTATTGTCGGCGCGAAAAAATGCTATAGTTCAGACGTCAAGTGTTTTTTAATTAATTTTATTCGTGTTGATCACAATACCAATTTATTGGTCGAATTTCAGTCTAGTCGGCTTTATGTGAGGAGATACAAAATTGTTTATAAACGGCACCTGTGTCCTTGAAAGCATATCATAAAACTTGCAAAATGGTCCACAACAAAGTGCAATTTCATTAATAAAAGATATTACAAAATGCATGGGTTATACGTACGTAGACATTTGCTAATGTAGTGGAAATTAGGTCACCAGGATTAAGCTGGATTACGCATGCAATCGTAATATTATGAATATACTTGCTGTTTAATGCCGAATAATTATTGCGTTTTTGGATGCTGTCAAGGGCACACGTGCAGTTTATTAAGGGCTTTATTTTTTCCTCGCCAAGTGGATCCTAATTATGTCAATAAATCCTATTGTCAACAAAGTGAACAAAAATGAACTGAAAATGAAAAATATTGACTCCAGAATCGCTGAAAGTTATTGTGCCGACAAAAGCTGAACGGCGCATTACTTTGCACAGATTTCCGCGGAGGATTTTCTACGCTTTGTTGTTGACGTTCACGTCGTCACCAAAACAGAATTTTATATTCATGCCTCAAGGCTATTAGGTACACATTTATTAGATGGCATACCGGCGCAATCACACAATTTTCCTTACGGCGGGATTGGAGGTCTCATATCGACTTATTTCATACCGACTGGTATAATGCTCATTAATATTAATGATGTCCATTTGGAATTTAATAACGAATTGCAGAAAAACAATCTTCCTGGATGGATAAGCCATACCCAATTAGAGACAATTTATTTTCATTGTCGCTTTAGCTTGAAACATGTGTGAATAATTTTGTCGGCTAATCTATTTTCGAATTTTTAAACCTTACGACGGAATAAGTCACTGTTAATACAACTCCGTTTCGTATAAAAGGTGGTGTAATTTTGCAAATAATTCAGTATTCAACTAAGCGGTGAAGAGAATTCGTAAACACTACTATATGAGGGATCATTGGTCTCAATGCCCCGTGAATCCCCGGGTGTTTCTGAACACCACGCACGCCGGGCTGTCTGACGACGGTAGACAGACCAGAACTAGAAAACGAGCTTGATCTCTCTCGTCTCTCTACTCATTCTTTTTTATTCCTCTCACTCTGTACGCTCCTTCTGAGCAGAAAGGAAAATGAAGTGTCATTTACTATTCAAGATTCTTAATAAAATCTAATTGAACTAATCAATTAAAAGTGTACTGCATCAACATTAACTTTATTTAACCCCACACAGAGTGGTGACATTACACTATATACATCTGATCAAGGCTTGATCATCAAGCACCAATCATGATAAAAATCTTCGTCTACATTGCAACGTTTTTAGTTGCAGCTTTTTGAGGGAAATTATTAACTCAGGCACTCACTTTTCATTAATTTCATGAACAATTTCCGCTCGATACATGGGTCATATCTGATACCAACTTGGGAAAAACTCTAGCAACGCCATGGTGGTCTGTTGACGCTTCTGAAACCGGAGACAAGTGTATATATACTGGCAACGCAGAAGGCAATCCAATTTGGAAGGATCGATGTAGCTTCACCAATCCATGTCATCGGTGGGACTTTATTGATGTCGGGATCGGCGAGTTTATGCTTACGCATCGGATTACAAAACGATGTGCTAGGCAGAATGGTGACATAATTACCACTCATCAAAACTGCAACCGAAATGAAGTGGATATGCGATAGAAACTTCGCTAAACTAATGCATTGTTGGAAGGTTAGTTTAAAGTTATGTTAGTTAGTTCTAAATACTTCCAACGTACGATTCAATGTTATAAACATGTGATATCTCCATCCACTAGCTAGTAGAGTTAGTTATAAAAAAGTTTACATTCACACTAATGCCTCAGGTCCAATTTAACTATGGTATGCAGATTTAACAATCTTTTAAAAATATCCGTATCGTATGACACAATTGGAGAATTATAAAAACTTTCTTTCATTAAATTAAAAAATGTTGTTTACTTGTAATGGATACTGATCCCATTCATTGTACTATAAGTTTTTGTTTTTTGAATTGATACATAGTGAGTGGCATATGGACTTGAAATTAATATCCACGTTACATGACATTAAAGGTCATCATCACATCAGTAAACCATAAAAGTTGCAACATTTTGGCTATTCTGAATTGTGCCTATTGTGAATTATTTCAACTATTGTGAATTGGCTCACACAGGGAAATGTTCGTTTTCAAATACATTTGAATAGCCTTGTAGTGCCGGTGATAATCTCTATAAATGGTGATAAGGAATATATATAGGCTATTCATTCACCTAAACTATGCACAATAAGCTCTGTAACGCTATAGCTGGCTAAACCCAGTCTACTTATAACATTCATTAATCATCACTTGGTAATGCATGACCTACTTTTAATCTGACTTAATTCCGCCCTCCAATTCCCATTCCACTACCGTCCAGCGTTTATGAGCACATATTATGTTCACATTAAAGATAATAATACATTATACATGTCATACGGTCACGCTCGCCGCAAGTATCAAACGAAGCGTGCCGTCATCATGCCCATGGGAATTGCTTAAACAAATGCATTAGCAAGATAGTCGGTAAAATAAAATGTTCTTAAAACTGAAGTACTAACTCGTAAATGTTTGTTGCCACGAGACACATTTGGTATTATTTGCGATAATATACCGCAGCGTGTAATTAGGGTAATAATTATTCCAGGTAAGGTGACGACAGATCACTTGCACGCGGCGCGAATGAAGATCGAGAAAAACCTATTGTTTTTGAGTGACTGTAATCCTTTAATCCGAACATATTTGTTTGGAGTTTAACAATAACGTATCCCTTTTTGTAACTTGTGTCATTACATCATAAATGTAACCCGAGTATCAAACTATGTATAGTGATCCCTTGTCGGCTTTTAAAACCAAGGAAACAGTTGACGTACATCAGTCAATCCCATTACAAAATTAATAACCTACATATATAAGCCGCTAGAATTGTGAAAATGTATCAGTATTTCAACGAGCGTCAAGGACAACTTATCGCTACCACTGCAAATTAAGGTCGTCATGAAGCGGACCGCCTTCTATATTCCCCTTGTGATAGCTTGCGTTTGCGCCCAAGCTTTTGGTAAGAGTTCTTAATTTAACACGAAAACTGCATATTTCAACAATTCATTATCTTGTGAATGAATTTAAGGAAATCCGCCTGGACAAAACTTGAAGAAACGGGGTATGAGCGCATCTATTTTTTAGGCACTGACGAATTCGGTTTTTAGTATACTTAACAACTCTTAGCCATTTCTTTGTCATATTCTAAAGTGCCAAGTGTTCTTCACGACGACTTCACGATTACCCGACTGGAAGAAGTGAATGGGAAATTGGCCTATAAGCCATGGACTCCCTCCAAAAGGGAACGTGAAGATGCTGAGAACATTTACGTTGACCACGACAAGTTGGCCGCACTTCGCGCCAATAATGACAAACAAAAAGTTAAACTGGTATAGTTTTCAATTGCCAAATCTAACATAATATTTTAAAGTTCAAGCACAAACTTTTTTGTTTCCAGGAAAGGGTAGTGAATGGGCAATACAATAAGAACGTTGGTGCCGACGATACCAGAACCGACTACAGTAAATCAATTAATTTAAAGATTCGTACGAAATAATCATGATAAATCATTATTCGTTCCAATGGATTTTGTATAATTTCAGTTCCCGCACCCATGAATCTAACTTACACGTCCTCTAAGCAAAGAACAAACACAGGTCCGGCGGTAGTTGAGACCCTGATAGTAGTTGACAAAGAATTTGGTGACATGTACCAACACGACTACAACAAGATTTTGCAGTATTTCACAATCTACTTCCGGGATTTGAACCTACGCTACAAAACTCTGCCAAGTGTTGACATTTCATTCCAAATCTCTGGGATTGTCGTGATTGCTGTAAGTTGTATATAATTTTTTAGAGCATATTTTGAAATGTAACAAGATTATTTTACATAGACACCCAGCGGACAGCCTTTCATTGAAGACGCAAGGGCCGACGACGGACGAGCCGACTTATTGCGTATTATAGGCCGCTTCGGTAAATGGGTAGTTGAGGAGAAGAATAACTTGAAAAAATTCGATTTGGCCATTTGCTACACCAACACGAGATTGGAATGGGGCGGCGGTTTGGCCTATCCGCATTCTGCTTGTGGGGGATATGGATCTGTGGCGTTCAATGATGGTGGCGATTGGGGCAGTGTCACTGTTGCAGCCCACGAAATAGCGCACGCGTTCGTAAAATTGAGTACAAAAAATTATGCAAACTATTTAACTAATTTCCAGTGAATTAATGTACAATGTGAATAATTTCAATTTTCAAAGTCTTGGAGCTCCCCACGACGAAGATGTTTGTACTGCAAGCGGCTACATCATGAGTGGTGGCAGTGAGCAGCTAAGATGGTACTTTTCTCCTTGTAGTGACCAAGCAATTAGCGCATTTGTCAGGTGCGTGCAATCATGATTTCAAAAAATGTATTACATATTGACAAATACGTGATTGGTGTATGAAATGTAAATTTGACCAACCTGTAGCTCTGACCAAGCAGCTTGCTTGAGAACAATTGATGAGAACAGCGCTCCTGCAATCGACCCCGCCGCAAAAACACCATCAATGGTAGAGCAATGCCGACACGTTTTTGGCAAGGACTCATGGGTGGAAGAGGTATAGAGAACTCTGCGTTTTATAAGTTTTCTCAGCTCACAAATTTATTATTCTAACTTAATGTGATTTGTCCCCTTTTTAGCAAGACACCTCCAACTGCGTTTATATCAGATGCATGTATCCAGGTGAGAGCCGTCCAAGTGTTGACTGGTTACCAACTGCAGAGGGCTCGCCTTGTATTGGAGGAGGGGTAAGTTTGAGCACATTTTGATAAAACGTTTTATTTGAAATGTAGCAAAAAAAAATCTTTTCCGTTTTTACAATTTTTAGCGCTGCTTCAGAGGAAAATGCCGAAAGGAGGGTTCCCTTATTCAAAATGTTGGATCGGGGCTATGCCTGTCCGCAACTGACCAGAATACGCAGGACCGATTTAGCTATGACGTACCCGCAAAATTATTAAAGTGTCCCGAGTAAGCAGAAAATGTTATTTTAGCAAATTCGTCAAATTACTTTTAGAATTTGATATACTTTGATAAATATATACTTCACCCAGGGACCCGACACCATTGGATACATTTGCAATTTCGGATACCAACTTGGGGAAAATGTTGGGTACGCCGTGGTGGTCTGTCAATGCGACAGAAACTGGGGACAAGTGTATTTGGACAGGCGGCGGAGAAGGGGATGCAGTTTGGACTGATCGTTGTAACTATGCGGACGGATGGCAGGGATGGGACTTCATTGATGTTGGGAAGGGTGAGTTTATGCTGTCGCATCGGATTACAAAAAAATGTGCAAGGCAGTATGTCTACTTTATTACTACTCATCAGAACTGCGACCCAAACGACGCAACTATGCGGTGGAAAATTCTATAAACAAAGCAAAGCATTGGTGGAAAGATTGGATGTTTTATTTTCGAAAATTGAGTTTAGGGATTTTCAATCAAAACTTAGATATTCTTGAACTAAGTAGTAGATATAACTTAATTTTTTTCTTTGTAATTTGTTTCCAATTTGCTAACAATTATTTCAGTCAGCAACTACTTAATATGTAAAGTATGGGACACAATTTTAGAATAAAAACATGTCCGTTAATTAAGTTTGTAAATGCATCGATTATGATGTTCATTTCTACATTTACCGATTACTTTTTACATCGTAATTAGTTATAAATATCGAAATTGATTACAGAAAATCCTACGACGGGTGTCCTAGTTCCATTTGAACAGTAGATTCCCAAATAAGCAATAATGTCTGAGAAGATTGACAACATATTTGGAAAATTTTTGGTATTTAAGCAACGTGAAGGCTACTCACCTAAAGTCAAGAATAGTTCCCGCTACCACGTTCACGTAAACATTATTTTTCCAGACTAGCCTCACAACCTTCCATGTTAAAATGCTCTGCAAGCAGTGAAATCTAAGGAATGTCGTCAAAACTTGTTGAATCAGTTGAATACTGATACGACAATGATGTAAATGTGCATCGTTAGTTTTCACTTAAAATTGGTTCATTTTCGCTTATTATAAAGAAATTTAGAACGTATGGTTTTAAGGTGTTATCTGTGAAATATCATTAAGCACATGTAAAAAAAGATTTCCTTTAATGTTTTATTTTATGCATGTTGATTGTGAAATTGCTCACTTCCGGGTGAAATTGATAGTGTGTAATTAATAAGCAACATAGTTTCCTCAGCAAAAATGAGACATAATCTTCCAACCATCACGCCTACCAAAGTTTTTAGCAAAGCATTTACCAAAGGTTGAAGCAGCATAACGTACAATGAGTTCATATTAAAGATATATTTGGATATTATGAGGAATTGCTACCGTAATTTTGATGCTTTTTGTGCATTTAGGCTAGTACTTAAAACTTTATGCACTTTAACTTGAAGATATGGACATTTTTTTCTCTTTGTGGTTTTCTTAAACAACATTGGATCAAATAACCGAAGTGAACAAAATTACGTTCAAACAATGGAATCCTTTTGTATCTATCTGATATTACTATCTTGACAGAGCAGACAAATGAGCTTAATGGCGTCATACTGTACAATATGAATTTCGTAGCTTCATTCCACGGTGGAGTTTCCACCACCATATATCGATATTACTAATGATTGGAAAAACGTAATTTATGAAGTAAATTATCTCTTTAATACAGTTTAAGATGACGGCTGGTGAAAAAGGGTTAACCATTTACAGATACAAATATTACCTGTTTTTCCAAACTTAACACTGAGATGATAAGAAGATGGGTTGGTCTTTGGAGAGCATTGAGACCGATCCCATGTTATAATTTAATATTTAATTCCTGGCACAAGTAAACCAGCTGACTAAATAAATACTACGACATGGTTTCCATCCCAGCCACGAAAAGATGATCTTAGGAGTTTCAAATGAATCTCTACATTCACTATTGCTAATAATTCCGGTTTGCTTTATAAATGCATTCGTCTGGGGCAACTTTTTTCCAAAATGCAAATTAACAAGGCTTTAAATTCAAAAACGATATGAAAAAAATTTGTGAATAAAACAACCTGGTTTCATTCTATTGAAAGAACATTGATAATGAAAAGGCGAAAAGTCATACATTAGTGATTCTGTTCTAACAAGCTACTAGAAAACCTGTCCGTAACAAGGACATTGAGACTCAATAATACCAATGTCTATAAAAAATTAAAGTTAGTGTAGTGGTTTTGTTCATATTTAGTAATATGTCACAGGCATAACCTTTCCGCTAATTTCCGTTTCATTTACATTTAATGTAATATTAACAACTAGTTCTAAACTGTATTACGTTATCGTTGTCCAGTAATGTAAACGCATTCTCCATTTTTACTACATTTTGAAACTTGACCTTTGATCTCAAATACCATAGCAGAGAAGGTGTTTAGCTAGACAAACAACTTCCAAGTTTGGTATTAATAATATGCGACAATTAACTCATGCGGCAACTCTGAACGACCATTTACACGAATATAATACAAACAATTGAAATGTACAAGAACAATGTTCACATCAAGACTAAAAATATGGTTGGAAAGTATAATATTTATTTTACCAAATACCAGCAAACATTAATAATTACTTAATTACAGCAACACAACGCCTAGTGTACAGTCTCAGTGCATCGACACCTAACTTTATCTTTCCTATCACAAAATATAGTCTTAGGTAAAAGTACTCTCTCCAGTTAAAACTCCTTTCGGTGCATTTCCAACCGAATGAAACATCTAATTTGGTAATACGTTCGATATTTAACTCCAGTATAAACTGAATTATACTTGAAAGATACAGAGAACATGCAATGACGAGAATTCCCAAGAAGCTGGAAATGCGTATTTGACCAAGTGTCCACCGTTGCACCGGATTTGGACTGGGATTTTCCAAAGGTAAGTTACTGTGCAATCGGAACGCTAAACTTCTCCAAATCTCCCATCTGTCTGGCAATCCACTTTGATGAATTCGGGAAAACGTTTGAAGCAACCAATATCTGTTCAACGTGTACATTTCTGCGTACGAAAGCTTTACTCGCCAGATATCCTTGATTAGTGGAAAACACTCTAACTTATCCATGCCATTGCCCAATTCCTTAAGTCGGGCTTCGAATCGCAACACATCATTGTAAGTATTATATGAGGGTGTCACGTAAGCACATTTATTAAGTAGATATTTTCGGAGGTCGCCATCATATTCGCTCACGTTTCTAGTATTGACAAAGCTATTGTTAAGGATGTCCAGCAAACCTCGTAATTGAAAATCAAATTCATATTCCTGCCATGGCGCGCCCAACATAGGATTGTTCCAAAGAATCTTGTAGCCTCCTTCCAACAATGCGTTAACAGAATCAAATGGAGTTGGAGGAGTGTACACTGTTAACGTGCTTACAATTCCATTCGAGTACAAATTGCAGAGAAGGAAACCAAGAAACTGAATCCCAATCAGGAACTTTAATTTTCCCCACTGAAATGGGATAGAATTCATGATCAGTGTTCCAAGCAAGTCCAACATCCAACGAGCGTCTGAGATCCTGTTGAAATACCCTGTTCGTTTCGTGAAGAAACAAATGCCGCAAAACGTTCCAATAATTAGTAGCCATGATTCAAGAGTAAATGACTCAGTCCACGCCGACGTATCAATCTTGTTACTATGCTTTATTTCCAAGTTCTTCAAACAGTAAATTAAAACCTCGTTTAAATTCCGAGAGTAATAGAAACTGGAATACAACCTGTACTTCTCCAAAAAGGACCATTGGTGGATATTAACATATAATGTATCCATTTGAATATATTGTTCCTTTTCAGTCCAAAATGGCCCTTGGAATGTATGTATGTCAAGTAAGTGAGAAGTAAAGTTGTGAAATTGTGCAAGCACGGTTGCGGTCATTATATTGCTACCACAATGTTGAAAATCTTTAAAATATTCCCGCTCAGAAAGAAATTTTGGGCAACATGCAGCGCAATATATATTTGAGATAGCCAGATCACGATACAATATGATGAAAATTATCCGTCTGTTGGAATTTACGAAATATCCTTTATGGAGCTGTAGTGGAGTTAAGAGTAGCTCAGTTGACCATTCATTTACGACTGCCATCAATCGCCTAGAGTTGCAGTGATAGTTACACATAATCAAAGCTATAGAATTCATTATCTCTGTGGTATTTGATACTATGGGGAAAAGAACAAATAGTTTCAGCGCCGGTATAGCTTGTATTACACTAGTAACTTTGAGTTTAATTTGAACTCCAATTCGAATTCCGAGGAGGATCGAATGCGGATGCATCAGAATGTGCTGGAAAGTATCGTACAAATCATACTGCAGGGCCAAATTATCGTTGAGTGGGAACAGGACAACGTGAGATGGTTGAGTGTGTCGAAATGGAAACCATCTCCCAACTGGTGTGCTGTAGAATTTTCCGAATATCATACACCGAACTTGAACCGAACCGAGGCTCATTTCGTCTCTTTCGAACGAATGTAATGAAACTTCGGAATCCTTATAGTTTGAATTCAAAGCAGCAAAAAGGTATCTAAGCGCAGCTTGGGTCGTTTCCTTCTTCAGGTTTGTGACGTCTTGACAGACACATTTGTTAAATGTCATGGCAACGATTGCGTACAAAATTAGAACGCGTGGCAGAAAAATAAAGCCCATTTTAATTGAATGATTTTAGTTGTGATATTTCCCCAAAAGTAATAGACTCACAACAGAATCTATGAATAAGTATTCTTGAAAAGACAGAATAAAATGAAATCTGAATTATTTGAATACAATAAACTTTGCACAAACTATGCTGTTTAAAATTCGGAACACGAATGATGCATATATAATATATTTCGTTGGACGCGAAATCGATAAATTGTCTCGACCAAAGAAAACCAGCTCTAAACTTTCATATGCTGGAGTCTAGTAGCTGGGCATATGCTTTGTGCTTTCAGTTTGCTATGAATATTTTATTTAGTTATGTAGACAAATCTACCTGGAACTGGCATTTAGATGGCTCATTGTCCCATCAATGTAATTGGAATATGCATTTCGGGTAGCTCATCTTCCAAAAATATCGTTCACGACGGCACGTGTATTGATTTTTGTACCTCGTCATGGGAAAATCCCTCAGAGCAAATTTTGCTGTTGCATTTAAAACCAATGTGGAAACTACCATTTGAAGTATGGCGTTGTTTCCAGCTAAAATATTTCCATGTGTTACTACGTTCCACAATTTTTAAGCATCACTACGTTTTAATTTGCAATTTATGGTCAAGAGCAAAGAAAACTTCACTTACAGGATCCTATTCTTAAACAACACATAGGGGTGCCAATGCTTTTTATTAGAGTAGCAAAACCAAAATTGACTTTTCAGAGACAAGCAATTTGATATAAAATAATACAATATACCTGGCATTACTACATATAAACTTTAGGTCAAAAGGTATCGTGATTTACCAATTGAGAACGTTGTAATAGAGCGAGTATATTTAAAATAGTATTTGAATTCGAATTGACACATTGTTTTTATTTGGCGCGTAGTACATGTTATGCCGTTAAACAACTATTAAAACCCATCTGAACACTACAGCCGATGTTTCATCTGACCTAAACAAATCATTCAACTGAGGGTAGACGACATTTATAGGCGTTACGCATACCCAACTTATCCCTGCGTACCCTCTGATTTTTCAGCATTGCAAAGTTCAAATGTACAAATTTAATCTTCTATCAAGAGGTTGTCTACATCTATAGTTTTCACATTAGTCTGTGTTGCTGCAAAGATAAGTGTTTTTAGCGGGATTGTTACGGTAGTCAACTATTAAGAGACACAATTGTTATAGCTAGATTAACTATGTAATCATTAAAAACATCGTTTCGTCATCACGAAATCTTGATACCATCAATGCACCAAACTGCTAGCAATCTACTCACCAAATTTGCGCCCATGGAGCATTCTCACCTTCGCGTCATAAAAGGGCCCCAACGACCCGTTTTGTATATAAGGTCGTCGCACTTGGCACAAAACCAAGTAGTTTTGATAGATCTAATTCACTAACAATTAGCACTACAAACCCTTTGCTCATTTGGTAGCTTTTAACACTTTGTATCTCTTGCTGATTGGTGTTTACGATACAACGAGAAACAAAAATAGAAATAAAGTTAAGTGACTGTGGGAATGTAAGGCAATTGTCTACCAAGGGTAATTCATACGATGAACCTATGGAAGACTTCACTAAACAGTTTTTGGTAGTCTGGCTGGATTTGAAAGATTTATAGGAAAAGCTTTTCAAATGTCTATTTTGCTTTTCCGCTATTTATAATCCAAAACGGAGGAAGTCAAAACCCAACCTGCATATTTTATTTATTGGCAAACTGGCTTAGTGTAAGGGCTAACATTTAGCGTTTAGCCAGCTTCAAAAAGTACAACATAGCAACTCTGTAGAACCCAGAAGACGGTCGTTTCACCTGGAACATGAAATTATTCACTGTTGCGGTTAGCGCTGATTGCTGGTGTTGTACTAATACAGTTGGTTATGTATACTTTGTAATTTAATGTATTGTACTTCTTGGTATAAAGAGATTTAATAAACAACTAAAGAAACTGTCAATTTCGAGTTAGATAGATCACAATTTAAAAAAATTATAACGTAGGTATATACATTTGCTTGTATTTTGTTTGCGTAAAGTATTATATTTTGACGAAAATAGTTTTGGAAAATGGACATGTTTTATCACTTTTATTGTCTACCAGGCAGTTTGGAAAAATGGAACTTTGGTAGAAATTGACAGATTCTCTCACATTTGCATCCAAAGCGTATCTTCACGTCTCCTACATCCCATCATCATCATCTTTACCTCGCCATCATCATCGGCACACACACACTCACACAGACCCATACATACACAAACTACACACCATGTAATTGATACACTTGTATGAATGATAATATAATATTGTGCTCTCACACTGATATCTTCAGTGTGCGCTTGACCGTCAATCCCTTCATATCGATAGTAGAGAATAAAATAATATTGGTCTTCTGAATATCTTTGTATTGCCGTTGCCTCTATCATATTTATTGACCTTTGATTCATCCCCAGTTATCATTGAATCACATTGTAATGTTAGTATTGGCATAAGTCATGCTGAATTAACGATTTGATGTGGAATTGTACCCAACAAGAGTTAAGTTATGAAAATATAATTACAATGTAAATATCACTCAAAGTTAATGAAGTAAAAACCTTATAAGTGTGCTAAAAGTGTATCAAGTTTTTGTCTAAATATGACGGTGTAATGAATTTTAACATCTGCTATTTTTTCGTCAGGGTTTTTACAGATTAGGAAGTACGGTTGGAGAAAAGTAAACACTACGAGTTGTAAGCAGTCTACTGTGCTCTAAAAGCATTTCCGTTTAAGTTGGCTTCATTGTAGTCATGTAAGTTGCAACCATTTTTTATGAGGAATTAATTATGCGTTTGAATTTCCAATGGGTTTCCAGAACAAATTTTTTAAAATAAATTATGGACAGCGGGAATGAATCTATAATATTTATATAATATAATATTTCCTTTGCCAACTTGATATCATGCAGGTTTAATTTTCACTAAACTTCACATACTGTCTGTGACTGGCAAGGGCACCGCAAGAAATCTTGACTTCCACATCAATTCTTGTCACATACGAACAATTTAAAAAGCTATCTCGCTGCAAGTAATTATCCAAAATGGATACAAGGTCGGTGTCAAAAATCCCCAAATCCAAAAATCCCCAAGTCCAAAAATCCCCAAGTCCAAAAATCCCCAAATCCAAAAATCCCCAACTCCAAAAATCCCCAAGTCCAAAAATCCCCAATCCAAGAATCCCCAAGTCCAAAAATCCCCAATCCAAAAATCCCCAGTCCAAAAATCCCCAAATCCAAAAATCCCCAAATCCAAAAATCCCCAAATCCAAAAATCCCCAAATCCAAAAATCCCCAAATCCAAAAATCCCCAAATCCAAAAATCCCCAAATCCAAAAATCCCCAAATCCAAAAATCCCCAAATCCAAAAATCCCCAAATCCAAAAATCCCCAAATCCAAAAATCCCCAAATCCAAAAATCCCCAAATCCAAAAATCCCCAAATCCAAAAATCCCCAAATCCAAAAATCCCCAAATCCAAAAATCCCCAAATCCAAAAATCCCCACATCCAAAAATCCCCAAATCCAAAAATCCCCAAATCAAAGAACACTAATAAAATGATCCTAATTAAAATATATTCAAATTAGCAGATCCCGAAATACTTCGACTTCTATTTTTGCATTATTAATGATTACATTACGCCGCAGTCTCGGTGTTAATTTAATCGTGGTACGATTGAAAAAGTAAAGAGGTGGTAAAGAATGTATTAAATATGTGACGAAGATGACATCATATTTATATTTTGTTTTGATGAACAAGATGCATTATTATGATTAGGTAATGTAAGCACATTCTGTAGTGACCATTAACTACATGGGTTCACTACTAATGTATGATTATGTGAGTAAACCACTATGTAATATGTTATGATCTGTACATATGTACAGATCTATGTATATGTATGTATCTCAACAGAATGTGACATCTCCTACCATATTGATCTTACTTTATTAAATACCGGACGCTTGAAATGCTTAATAGGCAGTTACTGCGATTGATATCTTTGTCTGTTTTGTGTCTGTAGACACAATAACTTTCTTCCACGTTGACCGATTTGGTCCAAACTTCGCATAGGGGTACCTCAGGACATACGAAAATTCGGCATTGATTTTGGGTCTCCGGGGTCCAACCGCAGGGGGGTGGCTCAAATTGCCGTCAAGCCAATTTGCCGGAAATGCCGAAAGCTACTTGATTGTGAAGAATCGATTGTTTTAGGTTAGGTTCGGTTGATGTTAGGTTAGGTTCGGTTAAGCTAGGTTTGTTTATACTAATTTGCATTACAAATGACACAAAAGGTAGTTATGCAGCCTGCGGCAAATGTGCTTTACGGCAATTTGGATTCCGGCAAATTGGGCCTTCGGCAAATTGGAATTCCCGCAATTTGGATTTCTGGCAAAGTGGAATTCCGGCAATATGGATTTCCGGCAGTTTGGCTACGACCCCGCAGGGGTACGGTTGGGGGAAGGTCGCCCAGGCATCCTTATGGGCAAAACTCTTCTATTGGTTTAACTGATTGAGAATTTTATTCTGATCACTTTTTGTCATGGCACCATGGATCAATTCGGCCAACTTCATTGCGATGGCTCCATTGACACTAGGGTCATCAAAGGGTCAAAATATATTATTTCAGAAACTGATCAAAAAATCCAATATTACTGTTTGGAAAGTTGATCTGAATGTCACATTTCTCAACTTCACAATTCAACGTGCTTCCGGTAGTTTTTTTATTTGGGTTTACACCCGTCCTAGTTACTCCATATTTGATCAAAAAGCGACACTTTCAAAAAGCAATCCATTCAAAAAACCACTGTAAAAAAGCCACACTTTCAAAAAGCCGAAAAATCAAATAACCCCACTTCCAGGTAGCAAAAATCCAGAAACAGCTCGGTATGATAAGGCTTGGTAGATACAATTCAAGGTCTAAAGCTTCCAGAAGAGCCTTGTCAAAATTTAAAAATCATTCAAAGATAATATGATTTATGTGAAAATCGTTAATTACTTCTGGACGGATGGTGATCATCTAATATCCCCAGAACTTGATTTAGATCATTATCGGTAGCACGAATTTATGTTATCTTATGTTGAACCGAAATATTGTTATATATATTGTGGTTCTGGTGTCATATTTTCAAAGATTACATATTGGTTGACAAAATGACTCTATTGTCAAAATATTTTCCAATTTTGGACATTTGGGAAAGGGTAACTTGTCAACTTCCTTTTTACCGTACCAGCACTCTAGCTCTAGATTGGAATGGAATGAATTGATTTAATAATATCTTAGCATAATCATAGAATGTGAGATCCGGATAATTTGCAATTTATTAGGGAATATAAATTGACTTATGCATATGTTATTCCATTAGCACATCGACCATCTTTAAAGTTTAAGCCACGGCGACACATTTGGAGATTTTGGGATTTTTGGACTTGGGGATTTTTGGACTTGGGGATTTTTGGACTGGGGATTTTTGGACTGGGGATTTTTGGACTGGGGATTTTTGGATTGGGGATTTTTGGACTTGGGGATTCTTGGATTGGGGATTTTTGGACTTGGGGATTTTTGGAGTTGGGGATTTTTGGATTTAGGGATTTTTGGACTTGGGGATTTTTGGATTTGGGGATTTTTGACACACCCCTGGATACAAAGCTTTGTGACACCCTCTAAACAATTCAAAAAATTGTGTTCTGTCAGGAAGGCAATTTCGAAAAGATATTTTTATGTAAATGTTTACGACAATTAAGACTTAATTAATG
Organism: Sinella curviseta; assembly: GCA_004115045.4. NCBI lineage: Eukaryota > Metazoa > Arthropoda > Collembola > Entomobryomorpha > Entomobryidae > Sinella > Sinella curviseta. The sequence goes on along the minus strand of CM023199.3, from coordinate 11,213,271 downwards.
CAACTCCATCTTTGCCCCGGTGGGAAACTTATATTTTAAGCCAAGTTGAGATGACGACAATACCTGCGGGACGTTACATTTAGCAATCAGACACTCAAAGAAAGTAATTCAACTCATAGATCCGAAGGTTGATGTTAATTTGGCAAAAACAGTTGTGAAGAAATCCATCTTTAGAAGCATTCGGTAAAGTTAACCTGTGATTTATGCATTGTCATTAGAATAAAAACTACAGATCGATAAAGAAAGGAACTCAGAAATCTGCCGACGTAACAGGGGAGGACAATTTCAGGAACATGCACAAATTTGATTGTACAGATATGAAACTATTGGACATCACAAGAAATTATAGAAAGCCAGATCTGGTTAGAAGTCACTTATGATTGAACGACTACTCTACTGTACATATATACCTTGTATGAAAAATATAGACTGTATTGATCAAACTTTAAGTAGATTTAAGAACTTGTGCACATATTCTTTTGTATAACGCTCCACAACAACCAAAATCATTTTCTCTATTGTTGGAATATCTGATATTGTGGCAAATAAGGTTATGTCAGAGAATCAGATGTCCTTGCGACATCGACAGAGTAATGGTTTCAATTGTGGACAAGAATGCATCATCCCTGTTTTATTCGAGCAAGTATACATGTTACTTTTCATCATTTGCATGTTTTCCATTTATCCAATTAAGTTATACTGCAAACAGTACGTCGTAACCGAAACGGTAGAATAAAATGTGTCACTGATACATAATGCGTTTTGTTTTGTAGTTGTTTATGCTTCAGTGAAATGACGACACTTTCAATCTTCTAGATTTTTATAGTTGATAACATTGGTTTCAGCGGACACTATACGATTTATCTCACCTGCTATAGTACACTCTTATACTTGTCAATTATGGCAGGATTACTGAATTGGGATTTTTTGCTCTCGGGACTTTTGACGCAAATATCAGACACGCAGATATAAACCACCTGTACGTCATTGCAGGAAGGTATCGGTTTGGATGCTACATATTGTCGTCAATCTCTGACAATTCTCAATTAATTGACTTGGATCTGTTCAACTGCTTTAGGTCAGACTTTAAAATGCATTCACGTGGAAACATAAAAGAGCAACAACTATGATTTATTTGTTCACCTTGGTCAGGATTTTGTAATATAGCGATAACTCACCAATTAAACTCTTCCATTCTAATTTACACGAGATGAGCAGAATCACATCAACTTAATAGAAATTAATGAAATGATTATGAACAACTAATTTATTTAAAGACACCTGAATGAAAATATAACTCGGACTGTGGACTCGGAACGAGTTTCGTTGTGAACGTGTGGACTCGGAACGAGTTTCGTTGTGAACGTGTGGACTCGGAATGAGTTGAGAAAGTTGAGGTGCCATTTACCAATGCATATTAACACTAGTTGAAATATAATTTTGTTATTATGTTTGACATATTTGTTGATGGGTTGAATGGTTACAATGGTAATGAATGGAAAAATAATAAACCTTTTTTCCGAGGGCATCACTTACCATCATCGTAACAGTTAGAGCTTAGTTAGAACCATATTGTTTTTCATTTGCACACGACGAAAATAATCACTTGCTCGGGTTTTGATATTAGGCCTATTTACTTATTAATTCCAGTTGCAATCAACGAGTTAAAAATGGGTAATAATGTAAAATTAAAAAGTCAATTTATGGTAGTCCAATAGATTTTCTGACAGTTCAACGTAAAAATTTTGAAGCAAAATTAATCTGAAGTCTGATTCATAGAAATACATGAATCAAGTAAAACCATACGCCCATAGCTAATCAAATCTGTGCATCCAAAATGTAAAGCAGTTCATAAAGAAACGAACGTTTGAATACTTAAAGCTGCACTGATTACTCCGTATTTCCGCTCCTTGTAACAAAATCCCCAATTCCATTCTAATCTAAATCGGGCACAAAATATTTGTCCCTCTACCTAATTAATGCTGAGTCGTCGAATTTAGAATTGAACTTGTTACATGCCTTTTAGAACCACAAACTTTCCGTTATAGCCTGATTAGAGTATTAACTAGAAAAGCCAGCAGAGACGCAGATCATTTTTAATCACTTTTTAATGTAGGGAAAGAATATCCATATGTAGCTGCTCATATGAAGCAAGGCAATAGCACTGACTCCAAATTGCAAAATTAATTTATTTGCAACCAAAGATCCTGTAATTAATTAATAACAGTCCCTTGTTAGTTTTCGACGTCAGTAGTACTTATCGGCAATTATCAAAGGTTTAATTATATAATAGTTTGACATATCCTCTGGAAGCCTTCTTTGGAAACGTTTTTAAATAAAAGCATAAATTAAACGCATAGCTTTAGGTATTCCTTCTGAAGTAAACTTTGTATGCATGTAACCTTTGCCAAAGTTATCATTAAGAGCATCACGTGTTTAATCCAAGATTTCTCATCCACAATCGAACAATTTTATATATAGATTTTAAATAGTTTAATGTTAAGAGAATCCAGTGGAGTTTGTTTCCTGGTCGGGTCACAAAACGATTTGTCAGCAGTTCTACCATTTTTTCAACTACTTATCAAAACGGTCAGAAACGGGAATATAACTTATCTATTAAGACGATACACCAAAATTTGACTCATGTTGAATTTTTCCCAAGAGAGCAGAGCAGTTACCACACCATTGAGGCTACGTCGGTTTTTTATTCCAACGACGAAGCTATTTTTCACCTGTAGCATAAAATTAATAGAGACATGGCATAGAAATGGCCATTGGCGTTCAACAATAACAATTGACAAACATGTAGAACCAAACGTAACTAGTTAGTACATTGTAATTAATGCAGATAGTCCTTAATAATGACAGAAACGAACTAGTCAACGTGTGATTTGGAGAAAGTATTAAATCGCATACATTGAATCAGTGAACCACACAATTATGTGTACGAATTTCTGTTCTTGTAAAAACTATAAACACTCTCAATAACAAGGAACTTCCATCTATCTCCCTTTTTGCGTTAAAAAGCTGATGTATTTCTGTGACGACGTTCTTTCGTAGCAAATTTTTGTTCGGGATGAATTAATTTTTTAGAAATCAATGTTATCTCTTGGATAATTTAATGTCCTTTTGACAAAACCTACGTATTCATTCGCAAAAAATGAAAACTGTAGAATATGTAATCAACTCAAGGAAATTTGTTTTCGTCAATTGAAACTACCATGAATAGTGGTATGCTTTTCATCTTAGCTAACATAAATAAACTAACATAATCGCGTACATAGCGTATTAAAATATGAGAGATATTGGACCTAATTTTTTCGTCAATAAATCAATGTCAATATTAGAAGTAGAAACGGGCTAGTGTATAAAATACCTTATTCGCTCACAGCATTTCGTACTTCAGTGATGTTGAGGCAATGTTTTTGTTTGCAATTGTGACCAATGCAGTTAAGTTAACAAAATGTAATTCGCTTTTAAGTATCATTCACAATCATTGTAGTTAAAGCACAAGCATATACGAAATTATCTCAACTGTGTCTACATATGAGGCGGTTTGTTATTTTTTCATTGACTTTCTTGTTGTCAGGAATTGTCACATCAACAAATATCATAAGCTATTATTACGAACGGTAAATAGTATATATGTTACCGTAAGGCACAGCAGGCTATTTGGCTTAAATGTAACGACAGTGACGAGAAAACTCGCACAAAATCCCAAATATGTTTTCCTCCTTTTCTTGCAATCTATGCTAATGTGACTTTCGGCGAGAGGTGAAATGTCCCAATGGTGTGAAACGGAATCAATTTCCCATGTTCATTCCGCTTTAAAGAATAATAATAATAATAGCACCCCACGGCAAGTACGCTTTACCAACCAGGTTCTTGTATTGCATATTTATGAAATCGACATTTAAGACCTCTACTCAAAACTAAATGGCGCCTTTGATGGATCAAATTGACTAGCAATTGACCAGATGCAAAAACAAGTAATTTAGGTAATACTTTTATGGAATGACTAAACTTTAAATGTGAATTTATACGATAATGCGTCACTCCCAGTTCATTTAAGATTGAACCAGTAGGTTAAGAAGTTTAACCTCGTATGATGACAGACTAAAATGGAAACAAAAAGTAAGAACAATTAAGACTAACCGATCGGTGGATTACCCGAATGATTTGTGCTAACTACTCATGTAATTTGTCTATTTATAAATTGAAGGTTAAAAGTAAAACCAAAATAAGAGCACTGGGACTTAACTTCTATTACTGAATTAAGGGTGAACATGTAACCAACATTATAAATATAATGTTTAATGGTGCTAATATAATTTGGAGAACCGGATCATCAAAATCTTTGTTTAAAATATTGTTTCAAAGCGTTGTTTCTCTACATAAGTGTTCAACCGACTCGCATTGTGCTTCATACTTCGGACGTGTGTGTACCATACCGCACGTTTACTGCATTGATCGCAACAGTACCTTACTGTGCATTGAAACGTCGTCATATTTTCGGTCATAACCTGCAGGTCGTCAAATATTACTCCCCACTCCCCATTGATCTATTCAATCCGAAGATTGCAAGAAATTTAATCATCCTACACACTCACATGGTTTTTAAAATTCGTCATTAAATTAGTCGATCATTGCTTCATTTCGCTTCGCTACATAACTAATGTGCAAATTGTCTGCCATCTGTCCGCCTATCCAATGTGTTTTAATATAAAATAATTTAATATTATTGCTAGCTTATTTGTAACTACGCAAAATAACTGGTACCGACATATCTAACTTCGACCATTTACCCGCGCCGCTATAGATTCCATATTTCGACGTCCTTCAACAGCGATTTCAATTTGAATTCACTTTAACAATAATTCTTTAGCTTCAACGTCACCCGTACTCACAATCAGTTATCCTAATTTTAAAATCGAGCAGATACAAGTTTGATGTTTTGTGTTAAAGCAAAACATTAAAACAAGAGATGCATCCTTCAATTTTGTAAAGCGGTGGTAAATGTCAATTTGAGTACACAAAATATGTTTACGATTTTATTTTGGTAAATTCCTAAACTGCGATTTCTCTTACTAGCGGACTTTTAAACAGGCAATTATTCTAATCTAAGCGAATCTGCAAGCATAAATAAATACAAATGAATAAATTGGACCACTCAATGGAAACTTACATTCAGCCATTCAATGTTTGCCAAGTTGGCTCAATTTTAGTCAGCGTCTCAATCTACAAATCCCTCCAATAACTCAACAAAGTACGTTTTTTAGTCGCATGTATTAATTGAAACTACATAAAATTATGTATTAGTAGACATTGCGATATATTCCAGATTCAATCACCTCTAGATTTTTGCGTTTTTGTAGGAATTATCTGACCACGTTTACCGCTAAATAGATCTATAATATTTGATGTATAGTCCGTCGTGCAGAAGCGGAAACTGGTGAATCAATGAGTAAGAAAGCAATGAACATTTTACGAATGGTTTCACAAAACCTATTTTGTTTGTCAAAGAAAACAATTATATTTGTGTACGGTATACACAAATGAGCATGGAGACGACATTTACCCGTTTACTCTGCAAGCATTCTGTGACTTCAGTTTATATCTCAATTAATTTTTATGACATTTTTAATAGTAAATTTTCAACAACTTGCGTGCACTCAGATAGACATGTTATATATCTCTAGCAAGGCTATTTTTCCAACAAGTGTAAGAATTTTCCAATAGGCGTCCAATCAAGACCTTTTGATGCAAAAGCAATCACTGCCAACTTCCAAACAAAACTGATTAATTCATACTTCCTACATAATTTTAAAAAAACTATCCAATGATATAGGAACTGATTCAATATTGTTGAATGTTCGAGATGAATGAAAGTTACTTGTTTATGGAAGCCATGTTTCCTCATAGTACATACCTCAACTTTAGTTTGGTGTTCCTGCTAATTACAATATTCCTACTTTACAGTTCGGTACTGTTCAAAAATTTAATGAGTTATTACTTGTTAACAATTATTGGTAAAATTGTAACGTGGCGGACGCTCTCATTCAATATGCGATATATAACACTCAATTTTGTTCATATGAATGAAAGTGATAATTATGTTGATTAAATGCAACAAGCTTAGAAATTCGTTTGCCCATCCATGTATTGGTTTAAGTATGATGCTTTGAACAAAATGCTGCTTTTAAGCAGCTAAAACTGCACGAATTGCAATTGATAATCTTGCAAATTAAAATGTCGGCATACACAACTACAGCTCCATTTGCATAATTGAAGTATTTGGCAGAGTCGTAGAGACGCTGTCCTTTACAACGTTCACGGAATAATGGTGCGTCAGCCATGCAAATTGCGCTGTAAACACAACAAATGTCAAATGTGTTAAATTCGTTTTGGAATTCTGACAAATCAGCATTCAGGACAGCATACCTCAGCTCAGGCTTTGCCGGCCAAAGGTATCAAAAATTCAAATTTCAAAAAGGTATCGTGAGCGCAGCCGGATCGCTTACGCGATCCGGCTGCTTTCGGGCGTATATATGCATATATAACATATTTAGTATACATACATACATGCTGTGTGAATACACTATTATTATTACTTATTTATTTTTATTATTTATGAATTTGAATTGAAATTTTGAATAGTACTACTGGCATTACTATTACTGTAATATATTACATTCCTTTGTCTTATGGTTCACGCCTTTTCGGATTGATATCGAATATCCTAAGTTGAGTGTGATGTGAGATATACCACGAACAAGACAGGAAAACGCCAGGAAAAAATCGTAGCATCGTATTAATCAGAAATGGGAAAACAGCGAGAAGACCCGAATTTCGGGTCCAGATAGAGATATGCTCTTGAGTATGACATACCTCATCAGAAGCTGATACAGAGCAAGCATGCGTGACATTGTCTGAGTCATGTTGTTCAATGGAGAGGGATGTTTATTTTGGATAGCGACAGCACGTGCTGCTGACACTTTTGTCCTTTATTTTTGACGCAGCAAGATTTCCCGTTTAAAAATGCAAGCTGGCGACCACAACGACTAAACACGGAAAGATGAACATATTCCAGTACAGGTACAAATTTTGTTTTGATTTTTATGGTGTTTATGTTCAAGTAAAAATTTCAAATAAACTAAATGTGACTGAAAATAAAAACAGATTTGTCAATAATGGCACACGTACGACAGAAAATTTGCCTGCCAATAAATCTATATCTCATATAATCGATAGTTATATTATTGGAGAATACAAACACGGGACCAAGACCACCAACACATTAGTCGATGAAAACGCAAGAAATCAAATCGTTGGTGAAAAAGGAAAATTGTCAATTTAGAATCTGGGAAGTGCAACGAAATCTTATTGATATACTGGTGGATGACGAGTTTCTCGAGCTGCAGGTAATATCCAGTCCTTCCATTATTTGAATTCGCAGCGGATTTTTGTGTAGTAGAAGAATAAAATAAAGGCAGAATTAAAAAATGTTTATGCTATGTATGAAGACGGTGACTACACCCAAAGTGAGGACTTGTCATTTTGGGTTTTAAAGTTGTCATTCCTTCAAGAAAGCTTTCAGAGGATGCACCGGCAACAATAATTGGAGTCATAAACTTGCAAAAGTTCCAGTTGGATATAACAGGTCTCCTGACTATTGGAGGGAAATATTGAAAACAGTAGATCTGAAGAGAGAAGGTAATTTTATATTCGGAAGGTCATATCAGACCATGGTGGAGACAATGGTCTTCCACATCCCAAGGAAGGATACAGACGTGGAAAACCTCTGCCCACTTGATTTGGCCTCTGACCCCACATTTATGGGCTTTACCTCTCAAAACGCCTGCAAAAGTGGCCTCGGCAGATCCGATCTACAGCAACAGAGCACCTTTAAAGCTAACTGATCCCTCTATAATTGTTATCCCTTGGATTTCCTGCCAACTTTCAGCCCGATACGTTTTGAAGCCTTTTTTTGCGATTTCAGACCTAAAACTATTTCATTACGAAATATGCTGTAGTATGAGAATAACAGCAGAACAAATTTATGACATTTCTCGAGGTCATTTTGTTTAAATCTAACCTTAACGTAACTTGTTGCATGTGTGCACTAAATAAAAAATGTGTTAATGCTGAAAAGTAGCATTTTCAAAACTGTTCATGGACATGGAAATTATATTTCACTACATCATTGGTGGCTGCCATGCGCGCCTTAAATTATCCAGTGCATTACTAAAACAACATAACAATAGTGAACAGTTTTGAAAGGACTACTTTTGTACATTAGCACATTTTTTATTTAATGCGTATTACACCTGTGATAAATTTCGTTAAGGTTAAACTTAAACAAAATGACCTCGAGAAATGTCACAAATTTGTCCTGCTGCTATTCTAATATTACAGCATATTTCGTAATCTAAAGGCACTGGTCTGATAGCACGAAAATAGGGCTTCAAACCATATATTCAACAATTAAGTAAGAATCAACATGAGCGCAAAAATGACACATTTCAGTATTTTCTTAAAATCCGAATTTCTTGCGATTTTTGTCAATTTTTTAACTTTGTGGCTCCATAACTTTGACATTTGATTGAATTTCAAAAATCTAAAAATTATCCATCCTAGATTTTGCTTGGAGATTCAGAATTGCCATTGATCTTAAAAGTCGGTTTAGAATTGTTATTGTGCATGTCTGAAATCAACATGTAATTTCGGCTCCCGAAAATTAATGTTGGCGCGGTGGCCAACTGTGAAGGAGTAGAGGGCTGAAGCTAGGACATTAAAGGTTTCTTGTTAGCCTCTATCTGGGATAACAATACTAATTAAATCCAAGGGATGAAAATTTTAGACGGGCCAATCAGCTTTAAAGATGCACACACGTATTATGGATAGGCACAATATCTTTTTTGCGTTGTATTGAGCACGCAAAATCTAACTAGCAATTTAGTTTTTTAAATTTTGTCGAATTTTTTTTGGAAAAATCCATCTAAAATTTCGCAACCCGCAGCTTGCAGTTCTAGTATATTATAACGTGGATAAAAATGTATTAAGTGCCATATTTCCAACTTCGGGCGTTCGCATGCGACAAATATATTCATTGTTGTTACATAACTTGATAAAACAGCTTCCCGTACTATTATTGAATTCAAATACTATTTCCTAAATTGTTGTAATAACTATGAATATATTTGTCACATGCGAACGCCACAACACGGAAATACGGCACCTAAAATTTTTGTGATTGCGTATCAGAACTCCATGGTGGGAATTCCGATATTTCTATAAAAAACAAAAGCAGTGCTTCGAATGTTTCTTGGTGAACACAATGCACAAATCTATCATATACATAAAATCCTTTTCAAGCTGACTTTCTTGGACACCACAGCTGTTACCCATCATCTCCTTGCCCATATGTTCCTACCCCACAGATCTTCCAATGTACTTTTCTCCAGGAAAAGTTCGTATAACCTACCTTCGACCTGCTTATAATTTGTGTATTTTTCCATAATCTATTCAATGCAAAAAGAATTTTTCGTTAAAAGAAGAAGTTATTTAAAAAAAGTTAACGATTTTTCTAAGGCGAGTCACGATGCTCATCATGGCGTTTATATTTACTACTGCTGTTCCATGTTTTTGTTGTTTGTGTGGTGTTTTTTGTTGTTGTGAGTGAGTATCTAAAGAGAGGGAGTGGCGTGGCGCGTTTACAGCATTTCGATTTTGAAACAAGTGATGAGATATTGCTCAAGTGATATTTTATTGCAAAAGTAATGGGATATTGTAAAAGTTATGGGTTATTGTAAAAGTAATAGGATCCTGCAAAAGTAATGGTATATTGTAATAACAGAAAATGAAAACAAAAAAATGTACAACAAAGGATAAAAACAATGTAACAACAAAGGAATGTTAAGTAAACAAACGAACAGCTGCGTCGGTTTGTGTGTAGTGTCATTTTGGAACGAACCGCCAAACTTATGGGGATTGGTGACATAATTTATAGCTAGAAGTTGGACAAAATGCATGCTCCAAAACTGAGCACGTTCGTTATAGACATGAAAGCTTTTTGTCGAGTTTGGCTATCCTATCCTGACTGACTGCCCAGAACGTAGAGCTAGAGATATTGGAACTGAAAATTCCGATCTTTTTAAGGTTATGGGACTTCGTCTGCTATATGATATCATTTGAAAAAATCAACAAGGGGGAAACCCCCTAAGGGGTTGCCCGAATTGGCTGAACAACAATAGGCTTCTTGCATTTTACGCAAGGGAGGTTCATTCAATTATGACAATGCAAGTGTCTAGGATAGTGCAAACAGACAAACACTGCTAAATCAATACTTTGGCGCGTTTCTCTTCAGCTACGTAATAAAAATATGTATAATATATGTGTATATCTTAAATGTTACTGCACTTAGTGCAGTAACTGGCCGTTTCTAGTCTATAATACTTTTTACTGTGGAACGGATATCCCGAGACCACTTCTGCAGGTATTTTCACCCGCACCGCCCGTAAATGAAGGGGCAAAGTTCAAAGAAAGTCACCAATACATTTCCACATATATACACTTCCGTGGCATGCCGAAGAGGATTTGTTTTGATCATGCTTAGATATGACCTTCCGAGTATATATATACCTGCTCAAGATTGTAGTTCAAAATAAGAAGCCTGGGGGGAAATGTCAACTTAGTGGGGAAGTATCTTGTGTGAACTTCCTAATTTAAAGTGAGCCATATGCAGAACACAGTCTCACACACAGATCACGAATTCAAATCCGTTTCCACTGTGCTCATTTTATTAGATATCTTCGAAACAAAGAACCGACAGATTATTGATCATGTATTCACAGTCCAGCGCCAATGCATAAATTAAAGATTGTAGATATTGCATTAATTATTCTAGAGGAATAGTGTCAGGAGTTGTAGATTTATAACCTATATTCGGAAATTTAATATACCACTGGCGTGTCCTTAATATCCTGGATATTTCTGATCTCGTTAGTTTATTCCTCTGCAATTCATCGTTTGCCCCAACATTCTTACCATGCCCCTCTTGTACCATGGCCACGGGTGGTAATTCGTACGTTGAGCCTTATGCCTTGGAAATGGACTGATACATCGTACTTTATTTATATTAGGAATAAATTTTACTTTTTGCGTTGGCATTTGATATAGATTAGAAGGCAAGAATAGAAATAAACATCCTGTTTGAAATCTGCTGCCCAAATTCACTTTGCTCTTATGTCGTTGCTCATTTGTAGTTCAAAATTATATTATGCAGCGCACAACACAGTTGTTCTACCACAGATAAATTTTTAACCAGTGAGGACTTTCCAGTTAGTTAGCTTTCCAATATTATACGTAATATTTGTAATATCGTATTCCGATCTGCCAACGATTCTATGATAATTTTTAGGTGATAATTGCACGAGCTAAACATGAAAATTTACTGCCAACTCAGCAGTCGACTTCTACAGATTCAAGAAGATCAAATACTATAATTGCAGAATCGGTTTAGGAAGAACAAGAACTGGAAAAATCTGTGCGGGTTCGTTAAAATACGTCACTCCTCCTCAATACCGGTATCATATCTTACGAAACGCAAGGAAACTCTTCAGCCATGGCTGGAATATCTTCCAGATCAACCCAATCCAATGGAAGGACAATTTAGATGTGGAATATGCCACAACCACAGGAATTATAATTTCGGCAAACCGGTACAAACAAATCAATTCGCAGAAACCAAAGAATGGACATTTCATTCGGAGGTCATATTTAGAATATTTACATATCCAGAAGACATAATTAATATAATTTAGGTTGTATCTTCCCCGAATTTATATAATTTTAATTCCAAAAAGTATACGAAGCATAAAACCTTGGTTCTGCTAATAATATTGCATCCCATAAGTTGAGAAAGCATAAAAATATGGTGTGTGTATATATAAAGTTATTGCATAAAAGTTTTCCCATTGATAGTTTTGCAGTTCGGTCATCTGGTTTCTGGCATCAATGATTGTAAATATTCCAAACAAACGCAGGATATCCGTGTACCCAAACTATTCTCGGCATATCATTTTCGCGATTATCAAGACCTGTCAAATACGTGTGGGTCGGACTAGTAATTATGGTCGTGAAGAAATGTTTATAATAATATATGCATATCCTTAGGAAATCGTTTCAAAATAACGAACCAAACCAAATATATGCATCCCGATACACCATTGGGGATTGTGCAATCGTGTAACCGTGACAAATGGGTTGCCGCGGGATAAATGTTTGGCCACTAAGAAGCCACACCAAGCAGGTAACCCCTGAATTACTTTTTGCCACCGTGAATTTGACTCAAATAGGTATCCACTGAATACCTTTTTCACAATTGCAAATCTGATTCAAATTGTTATCATCCGGATTCTCTGGATATATTTTTTGCCACGGAGAATTTGATTCTAATATGTATGTAAAATCCGGATACATATTCAGTCATCCTCAATTGGCTATAAATATGTATTATCCAGATACCTTTTTTGCCATCGCATATTTGATTCAAATTAGTATCCTCTGGATACTAACAAGGTAGGTGCACCAACCGAAGCAAGCCTAGGTCAATGAAAATTGGCACAAATACTAATTTTGGGGCGCTGATTTCATATCTGATGCAAAAAATCCCGTTTGGATACATTCACATGAAGTACGGTATGGGTGCACCTCCGGTACTGGCATTTTGTAGATATTTCGTTTGCCTTTGTGAACAAATGTTATGATGTGAATCAATAAAGGAGTTCTTGGTGATCATTATTTGTCACGGCACCACGGGTCAAATATGTAATCTTGTGAGGTGGCGGAGCTCAGAAGGATTGGGAGTCTAACATCTAATAAAGGTAACTTGTGGAACAGGAGTGGTATACCCCTTAACTACAGCAATGATATATCCCTATTACTATAGGCTTGATATACCCTTTAACTATAGACACTGTATTACCATTTACTTTTGGCGTAGCATTAATAACTCTGTTATGGTACTTTCGGCGTAGCATTAATAATTACGTTATAGTAAATGGTAATACAATGCCTATAGTTAAAGGGTATATCAAGCCTATAGTAATAGGGATATATCATTGCTGTAGTTAAGGGGTATACCACTCCTGTTCCACAAGTTACCTTTATTAGATGTTAGACTCCCAATCCTTCTGAGCTCCGCCACCTCACAAGATTACATATTTGACCCGTGGTGCCGTGACAAATAATGATCACCAAGAACTCCTTTATCGATTCACATCATAACATTTGTTCACAAAGGCAAACGAAATATCTACAAAATGCCAGTACCGGAGGTACACCCATACGGTACTTCATGTGAATGTACCCAAACGGGATTTTTTGCATCATATATGAAATCAGCGCCCCAAAATTAGTATTTGTGCCAATTTTCATTGACCTAGGCGTGCTTCGGTTGGTGCACCTTCCTTGTAAGTAGTACCCGTATACCTTTTAGACATCGTGACATTGATTTAAACATTTAGATATCCCCTAAAATCTGGGTACCTTTTTCCATCGTCAATGTGAGTAAATAGGTATCCTCCAGAATTTTGATACCTTTTGTCAGGGTAATAATTGATTTAAATGTTAAGGTATCTCCTGAACTTTGGATACCTTTGTTTGCCATCGTGAATGTGATTCAAGTAAGTAACCCCCAGACACCTTTTTTCACCGTACATTTTATTAAATAGGTATCCTCTGGACTCCCGATACCTTTTCTCTATCGTGAATGTCATTGAAATAGGTATCACCGGATACCTTTTTTGCCATCGTAAATATGATTCAAAAATGTATCCGTAGATACCTTTTTCAACGTGAAGTTGATTAAAAAGGTATCCACGTGACTTCGGATGCCTTTTCTTCCTCGTGAATATGATTGAAATAGGTATCTCCGGATACCTTTTTGCCATCCTGAATTTGATTAAATAGGTATCCTTTGAGCTTGGGATACTTTTGTTGCCCTTGTGAATGTGCTTGAAATAGGTATTTCTGGATACCTTTTTCGCTTTTCTCGAAAAAGGTATCTGTACGGGTCTATACGGGGGTCAGCTGAGGTATGCAGGACAGGCTTTTGTAGGACCCGGCCATTTGCTTTCTCTAATTCTTCTTCGCTATATATGTAAATTCATACGAAATGTAGTTGCAGAAATGAATCAAGTACTTAGTACGGTTTGTTTTGTTGCGTTGAAATGAAAGCTGTTTAGTAAATAGTTGACAGGAAAATGCACAGTGCAGAAACACAACAAGTTGTACTTGTAGGAACGATGAATCCGTCCATCGCAAATCAATTTCTGTCGAAAAGGACACGGCTACCTGGGATCAGAATTACTTCACAGGACGGTAGGAGGTGCGAGCTGGTGTTCAACATTGTCAACTTCCAAACAGGGCTGTAGGATTAAGTTGTTTTAAGTAGTATTTAGTAATGAAGGTAGCAGTTCCTTAATAACATCAGGAATGGAGGAGATCAGCAGAGCGACAAGCTAAATCATTGCTTAACAACTGATTCATAAATCAGGGAGTCGTGGTTAGAAAATCAATCTTGCCTGTATCGAAAAAAACTAACGACTCCCCAAATCTGGTTACTCATCTAAGTAACAAAGCTACTGTATTTCCAGTTAAACCGTGCATCCGAACCAAATTATTTTTTGGAATCAAATCATTTTTTTATAAAACAATGAGAGATTACCAGGTATCTGATTTTTTCTGGATTGATTGATTCACAATTAATGAGAACTGAATTATAGGTCCTCCTTTCTCGTTCTAGAGCTTTCATGTTGCTGCACGTTAACTTAATTACTACATATATACATTCTGGCGAACGATCACGCATTCATAATAAAAGCACAGATCCACTCTCTGTCCATTGCTCCTTGTTACTGAATGTGCTTTTAAGATGTTTGCTGTAGATTGGTGATGAGTTTGGGGTTATAGTTTGTTTGTTCGCTCATTGGTAAAAATCAATTTGGAGGATTTTACAGTACGTTGTAGACATCTGGGCCATGCAAGCAACGTTTTCTCTTCATTGCTTTTCCATAGCAGACATAGCATAACTCCACTCTTATCGGATTGATAAGGTATTATGATTAAATTTTCGACATACATATATGAATTCGAATAAGCTAAGCAGTTTTTGGGACTCTTTACCAGATCCTTCGTCGTGGTGATACATTTCTGTCGCTTTTTGGAAACGGACGTCGCCCTGAATACGATATGAAATCGTGAAGCTCCGATATTTCTCATTTCATTTCGACATTTTAATTTATTCGTTCACTTTAATTCAAATTTTTGAATCCTTGAAATGAAAACAAGGTATATCAACTACGATAATGGTTATGGTCCACCTGAATGGTCGGAATTTCACAATAGCACGATAACTTACCGTACCAGCTCCTTCATTTTAATTGATGTACCAACATTTTACATAACCTGAAAATTTAAAAATATAAATTAACCTATTTATTGAATAGTTTAGTTATTTTTCCGCAAATATACAGCTTTCTCGTCAATTTTGTTGTGAATTACAGAACATTGCAAAAAGTCATAAACACTAATCTAATTGCCGATTTTAAAGATTATTACTGGTTAGCAATAAATGATATTTGTTAAAGAACTGAATGAATTGCCATTCGAACCTCTTTCCTATTATGCAACTGCCTCAACATGGAGGACCAAGAGGTATATTACCTATACAAATTATAGAAGTGAAGTTAAACGAGTGTGTAATCATTATAAAACGGGGTTTCATCGGCGCATTATCTTGAAACCATCAACGTACCAATCCTTTCACAATTTATTTGCAACATCTGCACAAATGCGGCATACTCATCTTTGGTGAATCGTAAACCGCTTGCGCCCGGGATTCCACAAAATGTCGTGGCACTTGGCACAAAAGTAAACAATACCAGGTACTACTACTACTACATAGTAAATATCTACTGCGCTCTGAAAGCTTCGCCGTTGAAGTTGGCTTCATTGTTGATAACTTGTCATGATTTGTTGTGAGGAATTAGTTATGAATATACATTTCAAACGGGTTTACAGCGCCAATTTATTTAAACAAATTATGGACAACGAGAATGAATCTATAATATCTATATAATATATTTTCCTATCCAACTTGGTAGCATGCTGATTTCCTAACCACACTTCCCCTCCTGCTTGGAAGGATATTTCGGAGAAATCTAGACTACGGCATCTATTATAGGCGCACATACTCCATTGCAACAATTACCACGTAGTACACAATGCTTCACGATTGATGGAATTCTATGTGCGATTCCTTGATAATGCAATTGGTTGTGTATCGAAAGCTATATTCAAATATTAGCCAATTACTACCGAATTTCATTATTGTTTGAGCCCCACCCTTGACAAAACTACTACAAATCGTCATTTAGTTACGCCTTGAATTGGGAGGATATTTGCTGAGATGTTGGAATTGTAGGATTAGTACATTGAGCTGTGTTGGTCATTTTAACGTTCCTATTTGCAATCAGGCAATCATACGAATTATTCTGAGCACAGGTTTGATGCGGTTCAAGACGGTAATATTTTAATTTACCGAAAATAGTTGTCGTGAAATAATGTTCTCGGTCCACGTTGAGCACCATTCGGTAAAGCTAACCTGTCATTTATCCATTGTCAACAGATGAACACCTTTAGCTTGCTGAAGGAACGGGGGAGAACAATTTAAGAAGCATTAAAAAAATTTGCCCGAATATCAAACTATTGCATATCACAAGAAATTAAAGAAAATCCAACTTGTATATATCCAAAATATACTGGAGGGCTATTGTTCAAGCTAAGCGGATTAGTGCTCCTGTACAAGTTTTCTTTGACAAACATTTGCACATATATTGGTACACATTATTATACATAGTAACAACGACAATGAATTATAAAATTATAAATCATACCTATTTGTAAATATATACGTCACAAATTTTCCATTCATTATTTCATGTTGTTTAAAGTTGGGTAGACACCAGTTCATCATCGCCGCCAACAAGGCGGATCCTTTCCTTAACACTGCCCTAAATCCATCAATACTTGAGCATTTACATTTCCATACGTTGACTCCTAAAGCGTTTGGTTTAACTTGCAAGTTAAATGTTAGTTGACAAAAAGAGGATAAGCAAAAAGGCAAAATAGGTAACTAAATATGAAGTAGTTGGCGAAGTGAAATACCTACTAAGATTCGACTAGTATGGGAACATATGAAATTTGAATTTATAGTTAAGCACATTGCTCGAGATGCATTTAAAACTTGTATGCAGCAAGAGCAATTTACTTCTTCAAGATTTGTAATTACCTCACACTCCGGAACCTACCTGGAACTGATTAACTTTGACAACCAGAAACTGATTAATGCGGACAAAAATGGACACGCAATGGGAATTACCTAGGTAAAAAGCGTTTTAAAAATTGAAACCCCGGTTACCTATAAAATGTATACCTTCAAGTTCACGAGTGAGCTTTAATTTGTTACCAGTTTCCAAATTTGGGTTACAAAGTATGTTTGGGAACGTTTTGTTTAAAGTATATTTTATTGCTAGTTTTATATTTCTAGACACTTGGTATGGACCAATAGATCCAGAAACCTTTACTTCAGCAGCTATAGAAAACTTTCCATATCAGCGATGTTGATTTAGATTAAATTTTGTTTGATCGGCTTCAACATCACATTTGCGAACCAGGCTGGTTCAACCAGCAGTTATCCGAATAATATAATCGCATCTAGGTTATTTATATTTAATATCATTTCAGGACGGAAAAGATGTGTGCGAGGTAAAAGCAAAACTATAAATAAATGTATCAATCTGATAAGCAACAAATGAATATTAATTTGTATTTGAATATACCAATTGTATTTAAGATCTTTTTATATGTAATTGTATACATAAATTGGACTCAACATCAACTCACACTCATCCAATAAATAGCTGCTAGTTTCTCTCAGCTCTAATAAGCGTTTCGATCAATAAACCCTTCTCATAACTGCAGAAATGTATTATTTTAGCCACGTGGATTTCTTGAAACTTGAGCAGGTATTTACCAAACTGGAGCGCTCCATCACGGACTCATCGAAACAGTACTTGGTTTTCATATTTTATTAGTATGCCATACCATAAACTTACGGACTAAATTCCTAGACCCAATGTTTTTATATACGGGGTTAGGGGTCATCACATTCGATAAAAGTGTTCCAACTGTGCCGCCTCTCCTTCCAATACTATTATAAATATTTCAAAAATCTTTTTTGCATGTAGAGCAGAAATTAATTGTCCACATTGCACTTTGCTTACTTTTTCACAGATTGACTAAAAAACTATAAATTCTCACAGTGCCCCTACAATGTCCTGATCTGCCCAGGACCTGATCAACCCAAGTGGAAACCATTGGAAGGGGCAACGTGAGAATTTATTGTTTTTTACAGCAACTATTTGCGAATGCGTGATGTTGTCTGTAATAAATCAATTCAATTCAATATTGATTCAAGTATGTGTACATAAGACAATAACTTGATGAGCTGCTGGTTGTGGTATGCTTAGAGTCAACACAAATGTGCTAATCGGAGAACTCTATGTACATGGTCTACTAATATGGCTTGCCATGACCTACATTAATTTAAATTGACAACCGATGTGACTAAGTCTTCCTGAAAAGGGAAATACCTTGAGCAATGTTGCTTCAAACCCATTTGTAAATTGTAATTTGGATTCGACTTCCAATTTAGCTATAAGTTAGATTGCCTCAAGGTGCTATCAAAATTTCCTGTTTGAAAAACAATTAAAAACGCGGGGTGTGTTTGTGATATTCCCATTCAATTCGTTTGATTTAATGAAATACTAAATACACCATATTGACCACGTGCACTCCTCACACAGACTTCAATTACAGTTGTCGATTGCATTCTAACCTACCACAACAAATTTATTCTAAACACTGTTACAGATGTGTGCAGGTGTTCAACATTATCCATTTCCGAATGAGATTGATTGTAGAATTAAATTGCTAATTAGTGGTTTGTAATTCAAGAAATTACTCAATATAAACACCAGTAATGTAACATAGCCAAAAGATAAATCATTCATTCATTCATTGACAATGAGCAAGGAATCATGGCCTGTGTACTTTTAAAACAATTTATTATCACTAAAATTATCTAGACAACACAAAAGCAACGCATCTAGCTATCAGTTTATGTCACAAAGATATTGCATCCCCAGTGAACACGTTCTTGTGGACCAATTTATTTCGTAATTTATTATTTTTAAAATACAAGTCACCCTACTAGATATCGCATTTTTCAAAACTTTTTTATTCACAAATTATGAAAAATGCATTATATATCATCTTTCTAATGAATGTGCTTTTCTTGTACTGTAAGTACCAACAATAGTGCTCCTATTTGCCAACCAGACATGGAAAGTTTGACAAATTTTCTCCGGATGGGATATAAATTTTCACATACATATTCTAACAGTATCTCCAACAGAAATGGTGGATCGATACATATGTTGTTAATTTGCCGTTACTATCACATAATACTACGCTAAATTTGAAAAAATGCAAATTTCCTCCGACAACAATTTACGTCCGACATTTTCACCGGCTCCCATCGGCGTTATGTTTTCCATGCCCGCCAGAGCGGTTCCCGGTTCCGTTATGACATGGTTACTTAAACTACGAAAGTGTAACTGCTCGTGACCATAACTAGTTTATCTTCCAAGTATCTTTCAGTACTTGATTCGTAACAATGGATGCAAAGCTCTTTATCGACCACTTGATACAAGAAACTGTGCTTGGTCATGAAGGTGATTCAGTAAAGATTGACTTAAAAATATGAAAAAATACTACGGATTTTAAATATTTAATTGAGCTCCATCGTTAGATGGAAGCGAAAACAAAATATGAAGCCAAATTGGTAACATTTACATCATTGCAAATCGTCATTTGGTTACTCATTGAAGTGGGACGGCATTTGTTGGAAATGTTAGACCAGTGGCATGTGTTACTAAGCTACCTTGGCCAATTAATTGTACTAATAATTGTAGGGCCTTAAAGCTACTTGTAGGAATTAGACACTCATAGAATGTTATATTTTAACAGGTGGGTTTGCGTGGAGACGAAGTAATATTGATTGTGTGTTAATTTAGGCACCCACCCCACAGGAGCTCGAAGACCTTCCACAGGAGCTCGGAGCCCGGGTGCCCCTCCAGGAGCTTTATTTTTCGGAGCTCCCCTTCAGGAGCCTAGAGCTTGGAGACCTCCCCCAGGAGCTCGCTCCAAGTTGCACCCCTATAAGAGCTTTTTCCTAGGGGCCTCCCTCCAGGAGGCCGGAGCTTGAACACCTCATCCAGGAGCTTAATTTATGACCCCATTCTCTTGTGAATTTTGAAGCACAAAAGAAAATGTTTTAATATTGTAATGCACAGAAGACCTATACATACTTGTCGAACGGTTTTCTTATTTCATACGCGAGATTTGGATTAGACTCGGGTTAATGGGTCGCGGAAATATTTTTGTTCACAAAAAATAACTGTCTAAATCGACTGGAAATCATGGTTAGCATGTAGTGTAATGCGACAGCAGAAGCAAAGCGGGGAGTCTTTGCTTTTTTGAAAGTTGGATGTATGACAACCAACAATAATGGCAACTCAATATGACCGCAACCTAACCAACCTATCCTAACCAACCTGTATTAACCAACCTAACCTAAACAACCGAACCTGCTCCCTTCGGTCGCTATTCACAGAAAAAAATTCGGTTTGGGTACCGTACATCCAATTTTCAAAAAGATAAGCAAAGACCCCCCTCTTTGTATCTATCGCCTGGAACTACATGTCTACCGGCAATAACTTTTTGAGCATTTTTTAAACAAAAATTTTGAAATTTTGTGGACTTTTTTCGAAATGTTACGTCCGTTACATACAGACATGATGCTGATTATGATAAAACAATATCTCCTAGAAAAAGCTCCTAGGGATGAACTCCTAGAAGCAGCTCCTAGAAGGGAGCTGCTGTGAAAAAGCTTCCCGAAGGGAGCTCTTAGAAACGAACTCCTAGAGGGGAGCTCCTAAAAAATAAGCTCCTAGAGGGAAGCTCCTGGAAACGAGCTCCTGGGGGAGGTCTTCAAGCTCCTGTGGGGGCATTAAAGCTCCGGGCTCCTGGAGGAGGTCTTCGAGCTCCTGGAGGGGATCCGCCGTTAATTTATCTAAAATAACTGGTGTAGCGGGAATGTTCCTGGTCCATTTTGAGTTATTTTCGGTAAAATTAGCCCATCATCCGTTCACCCATTGTCATTAGCTTGATAAATAAATGAACTAAGAAAACAGTCAACGTAAAGGGGAGGACAATATATGACAATTAAAGAATTTTACGTTATTTAATCCTTAATATATGATCCACAACTTAGCAATTTTATATAAAGGTACTGAATTTCCTAGGTCAGAGAGAAATCCGACGAGAAAGAACATACTCGTCGGATGCGAATAATATGCGCAAGCAATCTCAATGGGGGGGCAATGAATTTGAAATACACTCGTTACTTTTTTGCATCTTAATATGATATACAAAGTAAACAAAAAGAATGTGTATAATTATTTTAAATTTCCTCAAGCTACCGGTTATTTTAAAGGAATAAATCTGTTAAGACGCCGGATTCACGATTCATTTTGTAGCTAGCAAATACACGTCATATCCTGATACTTCAAGCTGAATGAATGTTTTCACTTGCTGGAACTAAACCTTTATGAGAAATGAAATTATTGAAAGAGGAAACAAATGCATTATGGCAAATGTCCATTTTTACACACTATTTCAAATTTCCCCCATCAATTCACAAATATCTTCAATTGCAAAGTTATTCTCAAAACAGGCTAGCGACGTATGGTATGATGGCGCCCGACCTTGACAATTTTTAACTTTTAAAATCTTTAAAAGCATTTAAAATGTTTAACAAACATGAACAAATTAAAGTGACGTGTTAATTAAAGGTTAAAGGCAAATTCTTAAGGACAATTTTAAATATTTGAAACCATTAATACAGAATTTAAGTATTTAATGAGCTCCGTTTTTGGTCGCAAGGGCAACTTTTTGAAGCCGAGTCGACTAAACTTGCGTGACGACAAATAATCTCTTTGTCACTCATTTAAGTGGATATTATTGGCTGCAAGGTTTGTACCTCTTGGTCTGTGATGTAATTAATGTGATCATAGAATTATCAAAATTGTTGTATGGCTTCAACGTTACTTCGAGAAATAACACAGGCATTGGATATTTTACAGGTCACAGGTTGTTGCAGTAGAAATTCTTGGGACGTTGTTGTGTTTTAACATACCAAGAAAATTATTGCAACTTGCAATTTGCAAGTATATTTTGCCGCTGCAGTATGAGTAATATTCAATAAATTGGACATGCCATTTCAAAATGCATAGTAACTCTAAATTTAATTTAATACATAGGTTATGTTTGAAGGACTTTGCTTTATTGGTTACTCAATATATTAACATTCCAATAGTCATGAATACAAAAGTAGTCAGTCGTTTTTTAGTGGGCATCATTGATCATCATCATCATTAAGTATAGGGCTTCGATACGATTCTTCGATTCTTTTCATGAGTAAGTAGAACACGGGGGATATAGTCACTTGCTCTGATTTTGCTCTTAGGCTTATTTATGAAGCTGCTACCAACGGGGTAAAAATTGGCAAAAGTCCGCAGTTGAAATAGCCAAATTGTGGTAAATCAATATATTCTGCGACAGCTTAACGTAAACGCTTAAAGAAAAATTCATCGCAAATACTACTTCAGATAAACACGTGAATCAAGTTAAGGAATCATACATCTATGACTAATAATAACTGCATCCAAAATTTATCAGCAGCCCATAAATATGTTAACGTTACAATGCTGCGAAGCAGAACCGATTACCCAGCATTTCCTTCTCCTGCAATTACACCGCTTTCATCAAGATTCCCGTCCTTCTATGTAATCAATGAGGCGACGTTGAATTTAGGCATTCGTAACATGGCCCAGAACCACGCCCTGTCGACTATAAGCAGTCTAATTAGAGTTTTAACTGGAAAGTCAAACACAAAAACATACCATTTTTAGTTCATTTTAAATGTAAGGAAACAATATCCCCAAATTTTAAGGTAGCTGGTCATATAAAACAAGGCAGTAGGATTGGCTCCAACTTGCAAATTTACTGGGCAACCAAATGTTTTCTAATGAATTATTAATAACCCATTGTTAGCTTCAAACGTATATAGTTCTTACCGGCAATTATGGAACATTTAATATAATAACTGTTTGACCAAACATCTGGGAGTCTTGTTTGGAAACGATTTTAATTAAGAGCATACATTAAATGCATAGCTTAACTCTTTCGAAGTAAACGTTGTATGCATGTAACCTTTTTGTATCAGCTCCAAACTTGTATATTTGAATATACAAGTTTGGAGCTGATAATTGAACTATTGAATTGAATTTTGTAAATATATACATCCCAATCTTAATCTCCAGATAGATTTTATGTTCCCAGCATGCTTTAAGCTCATTCATGTAGATCATATTTAATTCGGCACAAACATCATAATGTTTGATACCATCAAAAATAGAGATTTCAATAGTAAAGATTGGAAATGGTGTACAAGAAACCAGTTCAATATTCTCTTGATCTTTTAATCTCTCGAGATATTTTGATTTTCGTAAATTAGGTTATCAACTCAAATAGCACTTTCTATTAATACAACATTATTCCATGCAATATGGCTGCATATCTGTACATGTTGCAATTATAAATATTTCAATAAAAAATATTTCCTGTAAGTATATTTTAGAAATCACCCCATCTCACAAACACACTTCTTGCGTCGATAAAAACTACTACTTAAATCGAGAATGATCACTGACAGTACACTAGGTAACATTCATGGCAAGAACATAAAGCGGAAATATTTATTAGTTTTCTTTGTGCGGGATAACTTTAATACCATTTCCAACCAATCTCTGTCATATCACAAGTCAATTTTACACCTTGTCAGAGGACCACGAAAACGAGTGTATAACATATTTTGTCCATGAGTAAAAGAAGGCTTGAGAAGAAGTTCAATTATTTTGGCTTGCAGAGAACTGGGGACCCAGGAGACTTATTTGAATATGCGCCTCACCAAATCCGATAGTGAGCTTAACTATGAAATATTATATGAATACTATCAATTAATTTAATTCGGTCTAAGATAATAAATAATGTTGCTATCTATTATTTTGCTATGTAGAAACGACGTACAAGAACAATCGATTGGAGTTTTGATTTAAGCTGCTTTTAAAGTTTAGCCAAATAACATGTGTAACAGCTTTAAGGTAACATACTATTTACTGTTCGTAGAAGTTTTCGAATGTGATACTTGTTGATATGTGGTAAACAATATATTTAATTCACGTTTTAAAACTTTATGTACGCGATTATGTAAATGTACGTATGTATGTTAGCTAAGGTGAACGGCATATCATTGCTCACGATAGTTTCAGCTCACGATAACAAACTTACTTGAATGGATAATACATGATTAAGTTTTCATTATTTGCGAATAAATGCATAAGTTTTGAAAAATCGGACATGCAATGATCAATAAGGTAGCGTTGATTTCTGAAAAATTATTTGACCCCGAGTAAAGCTTGCTACGGAAGAAAGCCCTTATTTGAAGTACACCAGCTTTTTTATTTTAAGATGTAGTAAGATTCGGATTTCTGGTTCATGGCGAGTAGTTATAGGTCAACTAAAAACCTGAATTCGTACCCAAAATCCATGGTTCATTGATTCAATGTACACTAATCAATAATGTCTGAAATTCACACATCGTTTTGTGATCCCACGAGGAAGCATAAAGTCAACTTTATTCTCTTAACATTCTCTCAATGTATGCTGGACCATGGAGTTGCTGTTCAGTGAGAGACTCAGCATTATGGACCATTGCTCACATCAGATTTTAGTTTGTGCAACGATCCCAGTAGAAATTGCAGACCAAGTTCCTGGTTTGCATATTAAGAACTCTTGGTTCTGGAATCACTACGCTTGACTTTGTTGCTCTCTACTAACTTTTTGCTTCATAAGCAAAGTATCATACACAACAACCAGTCATAACGTTTAATAGTATTACATGCTGTTTGAATCATTTTAAATGATATGTTTAATTACTGCCTTTATCAGAGTCAAATAATGTACACTGGCCCGCGTTGTCAACATCCCTAGGTAGAAGACAAAAAAAATAATTCCAATTCTGAGCTGCACCAGTTATCAGCATACATTACTAGCTGAAAAATTTTGAAATATTTTTCCTCAATCACAAATATTATATAAGTGGACGCAAGCGTGACTTTTTGGAGTTGAATAGACAGCTTAAACCGGAACAATTACAAAATTTAGAATGTACTAAATTGTAAAACATTAGGCTTTGTTCTCTTTGGTCATCGTTTTTATTTGTTGCGATGCGAGGTTAAACGCCTTCACCTGGAATCACTAAGGGAAAAACACTATCCGATTAGTAGTTACGATGTTCCAGCTGTCGCGGTTGTTTTTTGTGTACGACCTCAATAATTGTTGCTCCAGTTTCGTCTCTGTTGACGTTGCCCTTTCATAACGTTAACATTTCATAACTCGGATAATAATGAGCAACATTTTGAAAGCGTGACCCATCAAAAACGTCAATGTCTCAGATTAATAATCTTCTATGTTCATCTTCTAGATAACCTCTTTGTGCTCCAAATGCAAAAAAGATTTTTGAAATATCTTTAAAGGTATTCGCAGGACAACTGGCACCGTCTTACCACTTTTAAGGAATGGGTTGACCCCTGACCCCGCTAACAAAAACACATGGGCTTCGGAAGGCTACCAGTGAGTTTATATTAATGTACGTTCCCAAAATTTAAGTAGCATGAATTGAGTCGGAGAGTCTCTGACGGAGCGTTCCGGTTTAGCAAATACCTGTTTTAAAACACAAAATTGATATTTCAGAACCTATTGGAAGTATTTTCAAATGAAATGTTTCCGATATCTTTCAATCCAGCCAGAATACTGAAAAATACATAATGTAACATTTAATAGATTGATCGAATGTATTCACTTTGGATGACTTCCCCTTAATTCCTACATACTCAATTAATTTTATTACTATTCATTGTATTGTCATTAAGAGTGTCCCTTCTCTGTGGAAAAGAGTCGCCGGTGGAAGCGAATCCTTAAATTTGTTTAACCAGTTAGAGTACAGAACCAATTTAACTTTTTATCATTGTATCACCAACCCCAACCTTTAATAGCGACAATGTATTAACAGCAACCAAATAAGCAAAGTGTTTGTAATGTTAGTTGCCAGTCGGTCAGTTAAATCTTTCAGAAGCCGCCATTTGGGTTTCTGCTAACTTTCAATCATATGTCCAAACCCGAGCATTAGCGCTTTATGATTCGCCAAAGGTGAGTATGCCATATGTGCGTAGATTTGGCAATTAAATTGATAAAGCGGTCCATGCAAAAACATTTACCCTTTGTGTAACTTAGACTGAAATGAAAACTGTACACGTACAAACCATTTCGTTCGAATATTAAGTACATTTTAGCTTTGTTATGGAGCAAATTACAAGTATGCAGGTTTCAGCTGTGACTGCACAACTCCTATAAATGTCAATTACCTTCACCGGCTAGTTTGCGTACGTCAGATAAGACGTGTGCCGGCATGTTGATATCGTTTTTATAATTGCTGTTTTGGTATAGATTAACAAACTTGTACTTCCACGAAAGGTATGACACCATACGGCGGATTCCACTGCTTGTGGCATTTTATTACATATTAGGTTCGAGTTTTGTCATCTTGTGAAGGGTTGAGATAAGTAAGTCTTGGTGAAAGAGTTAAGCTTGCCTGTAAATGAGTATTATTCGCGTCCATTAATTATTAAATATGGTGTAAAAGTGTCAAAATTCGATGTCAATAATCTAAAATCTGTTTGCGTCTTTAGGAATCTACTGCTCAAATGGGACAAGGAAACTAGTCGCTTAACCCGCTGAAAATTACTTCTCCAGCAAAGCGATTCACGGCTACAAAATGTTTGTTTGCTTAGCGGCCATTCAGAGTATAGTCTACTTCACAACGTGAACTACAGTCTACTATAGTCTACCCATCAGAGTGTGTCTATTCACTTGATTCATTCATATTCAGCCTAGAGCTGATAGCCAAAATCATGGATCACTATTGCCAGCAAATTGGCTGAAAACATGATCAAATCTTGTGTGCCTACGTTATTACTAATATTACTTATTACTATACGCTTATATATAAATATAACTGTACACATACTCGAGACACTTTAATAGTTTTGCGCAAAAATCAAAGCTGAACTGGTCCAGTGTATTCTGGCCATTTGGTGATATGAACAATGGGGATAAATACTGAAGCAACATTTTTGTACCTGGCTTCAGTTCATTTTTGGAACTGTTCATTTACAAAATTATTCACATTATCATATCATTCGATTCTTGTGCACAGTTTTTGTAAATCACGGAAGATATACTTTAAAAGCCACCTCTGCCATTTCTGATTAGATTACATTTGTGACGGACAGTTTCAGCTTACATGATTTTGAAGCTTTTAAAGCAAGTTTTGTCAAGTTAAACCCTGTTACTTAAAACTGAGCTGAATGGAAACAAGTTCATACACTTACATTATGAGTTTCCTTGTAGAGTAATTGTGTTAAATTGTCTGAAAATATGATTGTGCATGTGATTTCATTTTGCAATCCCATAAAACCATAGATTACTATAATTTTATTTACCTCACTTGTAAACATTTTTAAGCACACGTATTTTTTAGTTTCATTGCTAATTCAAATTGAGAAGTTAGTATAATATTACTGTACGCTGCCGGTCACTTTTTAGGGATGCTCTGAACGTAATTGTGTCGATTTCACTTACTCTAGATTAAATGAATTATTCACTACTGAAAAAGTACTTACTCTAGATTAAAAGTACTGATTAGATTGTGGACAGTTGGTGGGCGCCTGTTAATAACTCCATGTAGCGGTGCAAGCGTTTGACCACGTGTTCTAATTACAGGTTCTGATCCTAGCGTTCGCTGAATTTACATGCTTCTTTAGTAATGACCCTCCGGCATCCTCGGAAATCATTGTTCGTCAGTACCGTATATTTAGAATTATATTTCGTCAAATGTTAGTCAATCAGAACCACCAAAACCTTCAGTTTTTCGTGGTCTATTTGCTTTACCATTTATTCATCCGAAGATTTTGTTTTGGTTTTGTACCTCTCTGTTAATAAAATAAGAAAGCAAGAACGAATCTTGCTGAATCATTAAAATGGGCTCGAAAAAACATTCAATTTGTTTTAACTACCTTTCAAACAGAAAATTTTGATCTCACTTAATTTAATTGCTAAAAGTTTTTATGTAAATATGCCACTCGATTGATAACACGATACTGCAGCATTGAACTCTAAACTTGAACGGTGATGGTCGGAATGAATCGGAAGTATCAGAATTATTCTAAATACGGTCAGGTGTAAAAAAATTGCAGGGTAGGCAAAAAATTAAACTATAAGGCTTTGTTTAATTAGCACAAATGTGAAACAACTTTTATGGTAAATTAATTGTATGTATAATTTACGCATTAATTGTATAAGCAAATTAACGGACACACTCCTGTGAAGCAGCCATTATTTAAATGCATTTATTTATGTTATCTACTATCAATTATAGCATTACTGATGGTACATTGTTCAAAAGATGATATGAACTAGTAAGGATGTCACACTGCTTAACTGAAAAATATTCCTTTTCGAAACAACATTTTGTTTCGTAAGTACGTCGTCACTGAAAATGCCGTTGTCTTTTTATACATTTGGGGAGCAGATTCCGTGTTCCCTGGTACTTTATACTCATATACATAATACCAATGCTTCAAGAAGTGCATCTGACTTTTATGTTATGACATTTGACAAAAGGCAATATTCAAGATTTTGAAAATACCCATTTCGACACATTCTCTCAGCTTTAAAATGACACCTCAACGATGCACCTGCGTTGAGATATGCCTGACATATCTGCATGTAAGCAAGTACAGATACTTTAAAAACGCGACCTTGACAAATTGTGAGCCAATGAATTTTCACTCCGAATCAGTTTAATCAATTCAAAAACTGGTAAACATGTTGTGTCACATGTTGTTTAGTGATTTAAATGTGATTTAGAATATTTTTAAATGGAAATGGTTTCTCGTCTATTTTAGAAAATGTCTCGATTATTGCTAACCTGCACTTGCTTGCATGCAGATATGTCAGGCATATCTCAACGCAGGTGCATCGTTGAGGTGTCATTTTAAAGCTGAGAGAATGTGTCGAAATGTGTATTTTCAAAATCTTGAATATTGCCTTTTGTCAAAAGTTATGGTGTTTCATGGTTTTTGGGGGTATTCGGAGAAACACGCGAACTGTCAATATAAAGTGCTATAAGTCACGACCACATCGATAATTCTAGACATAGCTGATATCGTCGTGTAGCCCGTTAAACGGGCTTTCTAACGCGCCCTGAAACATCATTTACGGTTTGCACATTTGTGCGACATGGCAGTTTTCGTCAGAGTAAACTGAAAAAATTCCAAAACCAAAAATTTCGTTTTCCCATATTTTCAACATGTACATATGAAGCAATTGACTTATGGTATTTTGCACGTTATAGAGCAACTTCTGGAGTACTTGGAACACGTATTTATTT
>CM023199.3:10514378-10583353 GCA_004115045.4 Sinella curviseta | reverse complement strand
TACCAATTCTATTATTACACCTTTGACAAAATTGAAATCCTACCAGGTGTGATTGCAAATAATGTACTCAGGATAACATTTCTCGAGGAAGCTGGTTATGTGTAATATTTTGAAGTCCGTAGTTTAATATTTGAGAAAGTACTATTCATATATGTAAGGTACCATTTCAGGTTTGAAGAAATGAAAAACATAGCTTTCTTGTCCCAACGGACAGCCCTTGTCACTAGATGCAATTTGTGACCGGTCACTTACAAGAAAACGTACTAAACCATTTTGTAAATTACTCATTTTCATAACACATTATGTGGTACTGAGCGCCATTGGTGTTGAATTAGAGCCATTCGAATTGAACAGAGAAGAAGATAATCTCCACCACTCCTGAGTATGTAGGTACAGCAATTAAAGTTGGCGTTGCGGTTTTCGATCATAAGTATTTTGAACGCTATCACGAATTAAAATTTCACGAATTAGTGTCATGTTGTTTACCAAAACAGATTAGTGGCATCTTGTTCACTTGAAAAAAAAACAAAATCAGCAGAATCTATAATGTTAATACTTTGACGCCACAAGCTAAAATATTCAAAGGAGCGACTTTAAATAAATGAAGGTAGATCCTTCCTTCCATTCATCCGTGATTAGCGGAGCCAAGAATTGGACTGACATGTGTTTAACAAATAAAACTAGAATTAGACGTTGTATTTGGCAATGTACGATTGACAGTAGCACGTCAAACTACATTTGGAGCTCCATAGCGACCGCTTTAGAGTCGATCCGTGAATGTATACTAAGGGAATGGTGATGACTTTAAAAGATTTAAATTCTTTCTTATCGTCCGTGAATCCTATCATATCCGGACTTGGATTACGCTTCGTGAAATAAAACTTAAATCCTTCCAGGTGTGCTCCAGCAAACAAAGTACAAGTTCAGGATAACATCTTAGGAAAATTAAAATAAAATCGAAGTAATGCTTCTGATTCATAAGCTCATATTTGGGAAAGTACTATTCATATAGGGATTGCTTTCCGGTTTGGTAAAATGACAAACATATTTTTTTCCAAATATAAAACTGCATACTACTATTTCTATTTTTGGATCGCCAAGTTAAAAGACAACTTTCTACACATTTTTGTAAATAACTCATTTCTCTTAACATATCATGTAGTAGCTGAGCGCTATCGCTGTCGATTAAAAGCCAGTCGAATTTAGGAGCGTACAATGTCATCCTTATCACGTCGCATAAGTACACCAACATCCCGAAACAATTTAGTTTCGGCGAGGGTCGATAATTTGCGGAATTAGATTTACAAATCACTCTAATTTTGAAATTGTATCGGATTTTGCATGAACGTGTTATCCTACAAATTGTCACCATCTCAACGCCGTTTCTTAAGATACTGATATCGAGAAAATTATATAAAGTCGAAGGTCGTTTGTGTCTTTTCCGGCTTCTCAATAGTTCAGAGGTACTTGAGTGTTGAGCTTAACGAGACAAAGTATGCGAGTTCAACTCACAAAACCATAGACTTAATGCATTTTGATTTGGGGTAATTTTGACTGAATGTTGAAGCGGAAGAAAATCGTGTTTATGGTAAACACAGACATCAGTTGGCACTACAACGAAGTAAAAGTTTATCAATGAAAGTTTAATTGTTGAAATAGTTTAAAGAAAATGCAGATTCCATAAATTGAACCATTGCTCTGGAACACTAATAGGTAATTGTCACAATCCTTCTTAAAATAATAAGACTTATTATTTTAAGAAAAATAATAATAATATAAAATAATAATAAGAATTCATTACTTATTTTACCACGGCAATGCATCACCCTTTTAGTAAATGACGACTTCGCTGATCCATTTTTACAAAACAGTCGTCAATGTTGTGCGATTGACTCCGGTCTATAGCTAATCGAGCTGGTAATTGAAATTAAGTGGTGTTATGAAATGTAAAACGGACACGAATGTGTATACATGTACAGGATGTACAGGCGAATAGGGGCGGATAAAACATGTGATTAGATTTTGTTGTCAAATTTCATTAAAAATGGCAACAAGCTTTCACAATTAATAGTCGTAATATCATGTCATCTCAACGCCACAAAATACCATTTCATTCTAAGTGGACTTTAAATAAACTACAGATTCGTCAGATACGTGCTCAATTGTGTGGGTAGACATAAAAAAGCAAGTCGTTATACCTGATAATCCAAAATTAATATTCCGTCAAATCCAGCGATTCCTCTATGGAAACATTTTCCTTCCGTATCGATCGGTATTGGTCGTAAATTTATTTTTAGCTGGAGTAGCTGAATGATGTTGCCGATTGGTTGACAGGAACCGCGTCACGCGTGATCGTGTTTCATTTTAATGTGCACCAGTTTCAATCACCTTGTGAACTGGAAACTATAGCTAAATTTGTATTTTGTGTGACGCTCTCTTTCCGCTGATGAGGACATGTATTTGAAGATAAAGTGGAATTGACATTGCCAATTTTCTGTTTTGAGCGAACACATTTTCTATACAACTTAGGATGACGAATACAGTTTAAAAAATCGTTTTCGATACAACCTGCCCTCATGAAGATGAAGGATTGGGAAAGCAAATTCTAAACTAGAAAGTAAAAAGGATACCGCTTACGGCTCTCAAGTTTTTGTTAATTGGGGGATTGTGAGATTGAAAAACCGCACAAACATTCAGATTTAGTGTGAGTCAGATGTGTGGAGTGATAAAATTATTTTTAAATAACATTTAATCAATGATGACATTTTAATTATTCAATGCCACAAATAATACTTGCGGCATACGGATGTTTTTCCATTTCGTAAGGTATAATTGATTGGAGAGCGGTGAAGTTTAAGTATAAATTTGAAACATCCGAAATTCGTTTACTATAGATCATAAAAACGATATGCAATTTTCAAATGTAACGTGTAATAAGTCATGAATATCTGAATGATCGTGAATTTTCTGCATAAACTGAAAAATATACTTCCGTCCAGTCGCGTCGCGTCTACTGTAAAAAATCAACGAAGTCTTTAGTGATTTAAATTAATTTTTCACGGTTTCACATCATTTAACTAAATAGTAAGCTGACAAATATGGGATCATGTCAGGGAAAGCTTTCTATGTAACCTTTTCTACTCATGAAAGAGAAATTTATTACGGTTTTAATTTAAATTGTGGACTTCCACAAACGGTAGTTTATGTTCTACTTAATATTGTAAATAGCTAAGAACCTATTTGCAAATTATTATATTTTCTGATTTCCATTGTTTTATTTCCGCAATTATCCTTTATTCAGATTTGGCCCATAATCTTATTAAAATATAAAATTTAAAGAATTCCATGATCAAGTTAGAATTTTTGAAATTTATGATTGGTTTCAACAATTTTTTGAGGGGTCGATTGTAACATTGTAATTTTAAAATTTTGTATTCCTTGCCATAGCATTAGCATGATCGAAATTAATTCATTCTAAATTTCTTGAGAAATCTGTTAAACCTTAGTAAATACAATATTGTAGCTTGCCATGTTACAACTTGAACGTCAAAAATCATCATTTTTAGCTTGTTGAAGTAAATTTAAGGACAGATATAAACTCCGTCCCACTGGTCGTTTGAAACGGATAGATGCTCATGACGAAATTGTTGTATGAAGTTTAGACGCTATTAACCAGAGCAAACAGTGATATAATACAAACACAGTGAAATGGAAAATGACCGATCTTGGCAATAAACATTCCACATTTAAGTACTTGAACGAATCTGTTTCGTCTTTATTCATCTGTATGCATACTACTGCACAGCAGTTTATTTTGTAACGTTTTCGAATTTAATAAACACGTCAATCATAACATTAATCGATGCCAGCAAATATTATTTAGATATCTGGAACGTAATTTGGTGGGGAGATACGACTTTTCCAAATAACCTAAGTACGGTGAAAGATTAGTGAAGTAATCAAATTAACAAATGCTTAACAAATTCTGTATCAATCAATTATCAATGTCATATATTGGAAATATTTTTTTTGTACACCGTAGAAAGGAATACGCTCGTAAATTCATTGAATTTTGACGAAAATCCGATCTTTTCCGAAGAAGTTCAAACGCCTTCAATTTGCAGTGAAGATCATGGAATTTCCTCGAAAAAAGTCTGACAGAAACTATGAGAAATAAGATCAACGGAAATGTGAGAAAGACATTTATCACATGAATTAAAAATACCCTACAGGTTGCTTTTTGAATGCTATTTGGTGTTTATTAGTACAAAATGTATCCCTAGTGTACAAATTCGTCGTTTCAAAATAAATCCAGACAGTCTCTTCTCAACGGACATACGAACGAATGACACAACAGTGATATTTCGTAAATGTTTTTGCATATATGGAGCTACTTTAGCTCGTCCGTTCACAAAGCGTTTGTCGTATGATTCGTCCACGTGAAAAAACAGTAGATTCTTTTAATACTTTCGGCAAAAGGATTTTTAAATCCATTGGAAATCGCTTCCACATGGCCAGTAACTAACAACTTGGGCTGACTAATGTGACGACGGTGTACGATATGAAATTAGATCTGTGAATTTCAATGCGACTCTGTTGGACCAATTTCCCGGTACGATCGTAAATGTTACTCAATTTACTAGCCAAATAATGGTTGTCAGTTGTAATTTCAAATTATTTATGGAAATTCAAGCACATAGGGCGTGACCGTTCAACCACCATCGCATGAAACGATGCTAAAATGGTAACCATTTAATACAGGAGAAAAGTCCTATAAAATGTAAATAGTTTAATTGAAGTGGATAATAAAATTTTAAGTGTTCCACGTCAAGAACAATAATTCTGATGTTTTGAAAGTTAGTTAATACAATAGGTTTTGTCTCGTAGTGAGTTTTATGCAACAAAACACGTCCGTTTAATTTTCTAAGGTACCATGAGCTATCAATCCTTGAGAGTGGGAAGACAATCTATAATTAGTAAACGAAATAATCAAAGTATACGATAAATTATTCTGGATATTGAGGAAGTTAAAGGAGAGCTTATAATTCTTTGATCAATTAGTGAAATAAGGTGTAACACTATGCGATATCGCAATGCTAATATCGCTTTGTGTTTCTTGGACATGACATAATATGACAATCGCTTGAAAAGCTGACGTTTTTTGTCGATGAGTGTTTATTATTAAGGCAAATTGTCAGTATTATCGAATTAGATATAATGATCGGTCCTAGTTACGAACGCATTCAGTATTTACAATACCAATTGCCCGTCTGTGAAATTCAATCAAAATACCTGTCCTTGATCAATAGCATGGATAGCTCAATAATCCATTTAGTGGCATTTTAAAGGTGATTACCGAAATTTGCCAGGATTCCTACCTATTTTACTTCAATTGTAATTTAGCAGCTTCTATGTATCAATTTAATCCTTCTGCACTTCACATCTCGCCACACACCATTGCTAATTATGATTCTAATGCCGAAATAAGCGATTTTGGTCGCAGGAAAAAGTAATTTAGATTCCACAAATTTCGCATGAGGCGTCATTTCAATATTGAGTTGCTTAAAGGACATTTTACATTCGCTATTTTAAAAACCAAGTTTCATATTATTGGCCCATTATAATCAATGCCAATACGAAAGTTAAAGATTTTGATCTTGAAATTATTTCGATCTAGCTACAACTGGTATGGTATACAATTGAACCACATTATGACGCCACAGAGCAAACACATTCGTGACGGCAAATATCCAAAGGAATGTATCTACATATTCTTACAAAACAGTCCATATGCATTTTTTGTCACTATTCAAATTTGTTCCAAAATGATCTTGGAATCAATTCTCAGTTATGATTTTTGCCAGGTATCTCAACCTAGAACAAAATATATTAAGATTTTTGCCCAATTATATGAATACTGAAAAAGTATAAAAAAGTATTTTGTTAGAACTGGGTTCACTGAATTTGGTGTAGCTCCTACATTCGTTGGAGTATTGGCTTGATTGGACGTGCCTCTTGAAGCTGCTGAAATTTTGCAAAATGGGTATCTCAGATTTTTAAAATTCTTCCTGCGTATGGAGTTGTGGACGTTTCAATAGTTTTGCTGTGGTTCTGGACGAAAATCGATTTTTTCGAGATCACCTCACATTGACCATGCACAAATTCGGATTAGACAGTTGGTACACCTCCCAGATACAGCAATTCAAGGGCTACAGAATGGACGTTTACATGCCCCTCAATATTGAAGACTATACGAGAAAAGATTTTTTTAAATATGGACAATCACGGAAAATAAAAATATAAAAAACACTCTTTCGTCGATTTCGCAGAAAGCGTTGCAGATATCTCAACGCGGTTTTTTTGCGTTGAATGCAGCTATGTTCGCAGCATCTGGTCATGTCACTAATTTGGTAAAAGTAACAAAAAGTTTACTATTAAAAAATTGAATTTTTTTTAACAAAAAGTGTTGAAATCAGACAAAACATTTTTTTACTCGAACACGAAAACCGCAACTGTTGTGCAGCGTATGTTGAACGATGCACCATAACCCTATATTAACAAGTGTTAAGTATCAGATTTCTATCACAAACCGTTTCTGAGACATAACGCCGAAGACGGCCTCATCACCGTTTTTTGGTGTAGCGCCCACCGCACCACTACCACAAGCACCAGGGTAGGGCAGGATTGGTGAAACATTGCATATGGTAGTTTCTCATCATACCCTGTCATAATATTGACATTTCACAAGAATTTGCTGCATTATGCCAAAGGTGGCAATCAGCCAAAAAATGTTGCTCATTCTGAACTAAACTCATAAACCGTTGACATTTCGGTCGTCGGTATTACTCAACCGACTTCATTTGCTAAAACCTGAACGCAATTATTGTATCAAACAAAGAATTATATGTGTATGCCGAAAGTACGCAACCTTGAGCACCATCATTTAATTTGCTCATGAGCAATGAACTGTCCCCAGAATGTATATACAATTCCGGTATTGAGTTGAACAGTGTTGTTGTAATATTATTTGAAGTAAAATGTCACTAAAATATTGCACGATGTGCATTAAAATGGTAAGGTCAATTGATCTATGTGATCTATCAGAGTGTCAAAGTCGGCTCACATGTTCAACAGGTGTTCAGTATATATTTACCAACCCAAATTATCAGTCCATACGAATAAATGATTTTATTTGATTTTAAACACCTAGAAATAAATGGAAAATAAATTACAATACTTGTTCTCACATTTTCGTAATTATTTTTTAAATTTTGACCACTATTATCTGTAATTGATTTCCATTAATTAAAAGTAAATTAGTTAAAAAATAGTTTATTCATACAACTAGAAAACTCAATATTTAATTAACCAATTATTAACAAATAGTTTCTAAATATTTCAACGCCATCAGTTGATACAGTCATGCTGGGAAATTTATAAAATTGAGTAGGTTGTATTAGTATCTTGAACTGAAGTGCCTAACAGTTGAAGAACAAAATTACGAGTTAACTAATGTGACATACCCAATCAATTCCAATAACATTGTGATTCTAGCTAATTGCCAAATTATGGTTCAAATTGACAATGTTTCTTTGTTGCCACACAAAAGGATCCCATGGGCACGTTACTACTTATGAGAGCTTTTGAAGTACAACAAATCAACCTGCTAATCACAATGTGGAATAATTCACGACTTTACAGTCATACGATTTTTAGCTGTGATTGGTTTCAACTTTTGAACAATTTCCAGGAAGATAAATTCATGCGTCCGATATAGGGTTTCCATATCAAAAACATTTCAATGTTCCTTATTAAAATCTTGTCAACATTTTTATAAGATTTCTGGCATTTTAGCATATCTACGAAATACTTAAAGCATAGAGTTCAACAGTGGGATAATGTAGGTCAGCAATGGCGGAAGAAAGAGTAACCAATAAAACGTTATGGGTACCTTTGACAATGTCGGATTCCAATCATAGAATAATGCAACCACCTTCCTACGAATTAAATCATGCTAATTGTAAGAAAGTGAATTAAGGAATCACATCACCAGTTTTCAATCATTATTCCTTTTAACAAAGAGCGCAATCATTTTTTATCACAATGGAATCGCATTTACCAAAAATATTTTTTTTGAAAATATTCGAACTGTTTAAACAGCATAAAAAACCCTCCATTGCGTCAATTAAAATTTAATTACTAAACCCTTTTTTGATCACTATTAGTTCCCACTCGGCAAAAACAGTAGAAATTATGTAGAAATGATATGCATTGCCAGCTTATTTTTTCATCATGCTTCATTACTCGAGCCAGCACCTAAATTTGATAATTTACCTCATTAGGTTCTCTATTCCACACGTGGGGTTCTCTATTCCACACGAGGGGTTCTTTAAGCCATATCTTCAAGAATGAAGAAAATATTTACACGGGACTTAAGTATAAAACTTTTTTATTTTATCTAATCTAGGCAAAATAAAAAACGGCGAATTTAAATACTTTAACGAATCTGCGAGGTATTGAGATGGTTGCAAGCACATTTAGTTAACTTTGCACAAATGTTTGCTAACATATCAGAACAATAAACTAACTTGTTCATTTATCTCGCACCGCTGCGTCAAACAATCAATCTGTCGAATATAATACGACTCCGCTGTGTCAACATAGTTTCCAATATTACTCAATTGAATTCACTTTAAAACAAATATTGTAGCCATTCGTTGTGTGCAAATTTATAAAATTTCAATTATACCATATGTGAGCTTTGCAGCACCATCGAATGTAATGTACAAAGAATTACATGGTAGGGATTGACGTCTGTTTCGCATTATAATATATAAATGCATCTGTAAAGCCTTAGCAGGCTGGTTTGAGCAGTAAGATTAATTGGTAATTTGGCAGGACAAACAGTGAAATTTTTATACAGTTTGTTCTATGCATTCCTTAATTATATACGTCGAACTTTCACGCGTTGGACATAAGGGTCACAAAACACAATTTCCAGGCTGATGAGTAATATTCGACAATAGATTACGGGATGTCCAAATAGCTTTATAGAGAGTGTTTTGCGTTTGAAAATAAATATTGTGTTGAGTTTTCGACAAATGTGAAGTTAATAGATTTTCAATGCATTATACAAAAACTCGAAATGAATTTTCAGACAAAAATTGTTTCAAATCGAAAAAGTTAAAATTTGGACCTGATAATTAGCAAAAGTTAGAAAATTATGACAGTTTTTGAATAACAGTTAATTTTGTAGACATTCGCAGAGGGGTACGCTAAAACTCTTTATCGAATCTGAATCGCCGTCTCTTTTTACATGGGATACTGCACTCAGATCCTGCGTACCTGAGTACGGTTTTTGAAATTAAGTTTCAAAATAATTATTCCAAAGTAAGTTTATTGGCCCTTCAACGCATATGTATGCAGTTTGCATTAGTTAAATGGAATAGAGGGTGGATGCGACAATATTGGTATATTAAGCCCAAACTAAGTGCAACGGTAGTTTCGATCCTGCTGGTTTCAAGTAATAGTATCTCCCCACGCCGAAATTTCATTTGATCACTTGTGTTCAGATGGAGAGCAACCGCATACGGGAGTGCGGTCGTGTCGGACGGAAGTTAAAGGTTGCACCTGGAAAGAGCTTGGATCACAACAATACCATCAGATTAATTTGATTTGTACAT
Organism: Sinella curviseta; assembly: GCA_004115045.4. Classification (NCBI taxonomy): domain Eukaryota; kingdom Metazoa; phylum Arthropoda; class Collembola; order Entomobryomorpha; family Entomobryidae; genus Sinella; species Sinella curviseta. Next base: position 10,573,670 of record CM023199.3, on the reverse strand, counting down.
GTCCGAATGACAATGGGAACTGACTAGGTACACTTTTGAAGTGTAAGTCGAGTTCAGCAAAACAAAGTATCGATTTTTAGCCAACTTGATGCGGAGAATCCGAATATGTATTTTATTTGCTGTGAAACTGATGTATGAAAGTAGCGCTTGAAAATATGTAGTATTAAAAGTATGATTATAGTTAAATTATATATTGGAAAATACCATATTTTATGCGTAGATTTCGAATATGAAATACTATTCGACACAAAGTGCTTACTTTAAAAGTTAGCGGCTCTAACTCTTAAAGTATTTACTATGGACAAAAATGCTCACCATTTTTTGATTCTACGCATCCGATTTGCTTAAACGCTAGCAATATAATAGCTCAAAAATACACATTTCAAATTCAGACTGTCTTTAGTCAAAAGTGAGTTTTACACCAAACGGACTTCATATTCGGATTCTACGTCAAACGTTGCCCTAAATTCAATATTTGATTTTCGTCAACTCGACTTACACTTCAAAAGCGCATCTAGTGAGTTTGGAGCTCCATAGCAACCAAACTAGCGGCGATTCCTGGGATGGGAAGTCGTTAATACTTTCAGGTTTTAGTTATTCTAATCTTATCCTTTGACAAGGAATGTTTATTTGAGGGACCAATATTTTTTAAGTTAAGTTTTTGCAAACATAATGGCTTGTGTTTACTGAACTTTATATTAATGCAACTAGCTTTGAAAACCTCGCCAATTACGGCGCCGTTTCAAGTAATGAACAACAAGTCCTAAATTTGCCTTTGAATTATGACAACGGAGTTGCCAGAGTTACTCACCGGACTCGTTATATAGCAATAGAAATTCCAAGAACCTCCAAACATGTTTATAGAAAGTCAACGTTCAACGCCACAAGTTACAATTCCAGGCCTGTTGGTTTTTAGAAACGTAAAGGTTGGATGGTTGTTCAGTAAGGGCATTTAAATATGTTGTCTTTTTATGAGCTACAAATAATTTCAGTCTAATAACATTGCGATTACGAGTTATAGTATCACCATTTTGATAATATTGAGATGCTGGAATATGTGGCCATTCAAATTAATTCAAGTTTAGGGGGTGCTCTCCAGAAAGCTGACAAAGAATCGTGGAAACGCTTTTGAGTCCATAATTTCACAATTTTGAAATTGGTATTCATAAACGTTTAGGATCCATTGCAACCATTACGTTATTCACCTTGGCCCAATTGACATCTGCCATTATGACTTTATTGCTAGATGCATTGTGTGACCGGATTTATTAACAGTAGACATGTAACATGCTAATGTATAATATCATATAAATAATTTATAACGACAATTTAATTCTTTAACGCCAATTAACGTTATGTGAACCGAAGTTTGTAATGTACGTGAAATAAAAGTTAAATTCTGGACATGAAAATCAGCAGTTTCTTTTATCAACTGCGTGCAGACCACAGCACAGCAGCTTATTCTGTAACGTCTTCGAATTTCAAGCCAGTCTATTCATGAAACTGTTCGACGTCACAAAACATTACTTTGACACCTGGAGCGTAATTTGGTTAGCAGGTGTGTAAAGTATGCGATGATAGATTTATTGATGTAATTCAATTGACAAAGGTTTTGTTCACAAGTGTCGTTGAAAACAGTTTTGTAATAATTAATGACATCTCGTATTAATTACATAAATTAGGGAAGAAATGCACTTGATTTTAGGTCGAGAATATAACAAGCTCACTCTGCACGCGTTCCCTCAATAGACTTAGTTTCAGCCGATTTAAAAATTATACATGGTCAGATTTTACCTATCGTTAGTTTAATTCAAATGTTTGGAAAATGATTATAGCGACGCCTTGGCCAACTAATATAATCGAATATCCAATAGAAAATAATAGCTTTGAAAGCCACGCCTCCGTCCTTAGTAACTATCAACAAGTCTTCCAATCCCTCTCTCAATTTTGTAAACTCGCAATGTTACTGACTGAACTTATTGCAGCAATTGAAATTCCAAGAACCCCCAAACATGTATATAGAAAGTCGACGTTCAACGCCACAAGTTGTAATTCCTGGGTTGAATTGATGTAAAAATTTGTTCGATATCATGTCAAGAGTGCACCGTAATGTGAGATGCTTTGAACCATAAATGTCCAATACCTTGTCAGCACGGGTTGTAGTATCACATATTTAATAAAATTGAAAGACTGCAGGATATGATCATTCAAATATGAAATCCAAGTTCAGGGTGTGGTCTCCAGAAAACGGACAAATAATCGTGGAATCTTTTTTGAGTCCATAATTGTGAAAGTGGTATTCATCTACATGTTGCTGCCATTGTAACCATTACCTTATTGACCTTGACCCAGTGGACATTAACCATTATATCCGTATTGCGAGATGCATTGTGTGTGTGATCGAATTCAGCAACGGAAGACATGTAATTTGGAAACTTATGATATTATGTAAACTGACGAATTTACCAATGATGACGCTGTAATTCTTTAACGCCAAGAATCACCATCTCGCCTGAAAATTGTTATGTAAACTAAAGTCGGTGGTTCCGCCTCTTTGCCTTATGAGTTAATATTTGAAGTTATAGTTAAATAATTTTTGTCTAATTTTGTTGGACGTTCAGTAAGTCATTAATGTGACACCATGCCTGTTTTTATAGAATGTTCCCGCGTCCATTGCAGCATGTGCAATCTAAAACACTTATTCTAACAATACTAGTTATCTATGATGGGAAATCAAAAACAATCTTGAGCCCACTTCTTTGGATGTTAGACAAATACTTTAAAGGCATGAGAAATGAAATGTAGCCTTTTGTTGGTTTGCTTCATGCTGGAACATGTATAAATGCCTCTATTAGCTAGGGCAAGGAAGACTCCCACCCGGACTATAATCATTGAAATGCTCCAAATTTTAACTTCAACGCCACCAGCTGATATTTTCATACCGGCAAAACAAGATCTAAAGCTAGGTCTGCAGCGGTGACATTTTGGTTGAGTCAGAGTTGTCATATAAAGTTCACAAAGCCTGAATTATCATTAACTTATTTATTTTGCATTTGACGGAAAGTAGTGATGATTGAATGTTGAGCTGTCAGGAAAGCACGTGTCCTGTTAGCTGAGATATCGGCTAATACAAGGACAATTTATAAAAATCAGTGAGATCAATCATATTGTTTTCGTATACTTTATTCAGGTATATTTTTGCACCACAAAAACCTTTTCAACAAACGGTTAAACACGGGATTGTAAAGTGGAAATTATTTATTGAAAGTAGATCAAGCTATCGAGTATTCCTATACTCTTCATCAGGGCCAAATATGAAACGCGAATATTAATGATCATAAACTTTGTTACAAATCTTCACTAGAATGTAGTGGGGATTGAATAATGGAAAAAATATATATAACGAAGAATTGGACGTGTTCTTATGGAGGTTTCCTTAGTCCTTTCTTAAAGCGTGTTTTAAAATTTTTTCTCAGGATGTGAGTCCAACCTGTTTTCGGAATGAATCCGTCATTTTTGTTCATTGTGTCCTCCGTTAGTTGTCCTTCTTTAACCTTTCTACTCATTGTATTTGGCTCTATTTCAAGAATTTCTACATTCGTAGTGTCTAGATTATGTCCCTCAGTGTAAATATGTTCAGCAACAGCCAATGCGTTAATGTTACCATTTTTTACGTGCATGCATTTTTACATGCGTCATGTTAGCTCTTTGACGCCACAAGCTAAGATTTTCACGGAGGCCAACTTGTAAATAAATGCAGGTAGAAACGCTCAATCCATGATTAGCGGAAATAATAAATGGAACGACATCTGCTTAACAAACAAGAAAAAGATGTTCTATTTGTCAATGTTATACTCACAGTAGCAATTTAAACTACATTTGGAGCTCCATAGCAACCACGTTAGTTGAGGTCCGTGAATGTATAAGTATACTGGAATGCGGAATGTCGTTTGCTATAAAAGACTTAAATCCTTTTATCGTACATAAGTCCTTTTCATTCTCATCTCATCTTATCCTACATTTTATAAAAGTGTGGTTATGCAAATAAGGTACAAATTCAGGATAACATCTCCGGAAAACTGATAAGAATCGAAAAAATGCGTTCGGTTGCTTACTTCATATTTTGGAAAGTAATATATGTTAACATGGTGATCCATGTCCGGTTTGGTAAATGGCAAATATTATTAATTTCTCAATAGACAAGTGTATATTACTAGATTAATTTTGTTGCCGTCAACATACAAGAAAATGTACATCATTTGTTGTAAATAGCTCATTTCTCTTGACATATTATGTGGTAGCTGAGCGCCATCGGTGTTGATTAAAACTCATTCGAACTAAACGGAGTGTCAGGTCATATTGATCACTTTGCTACCTACAACACTTTAATTGGAGTTGCTGTTTTCGATAATAAGTATTCTTAATTCTATCGGACACTAGAATTAGGCAAACCTTCCAAGCTTTACATATATACATACCAAAAAAGGAATTAACTCCATTAAATACATTACATAGAATACATTACATATATCGCATTGTTAGATACGAACTTACAATTAGTAAATTATGCAAAATCTTTAATCATCCTATTTACTCTAGACATAGTTTTACTATGTGTTTGTATTTAACAATTACAGTTAAATTAATACGTTAAAGAAGGATGAGTGGGTTATATTAAATTAAACATTCGAATGATTGCCGTAGAGAAACGCACTTGGTTTTAAGTTGGGGCTAAAAATAAACCCGAAACTAATCTGTAGCATATACTTTACACATCTGTACACAATAATGACGTACTCGCCTATAAACTCTCAGAGGTCCGATGAATTATACGCTACACTCTGCCACGTAAACAAAAAATATACAAAATCAAACGTATAAGCCATTCGTCGTATTCGATCAATTCAATAAATTATTCAGCCCAGCTAGCCTGAAACTAAAGCCTTATCGTCACAACTTATAACACTTCTCTTCACTGAGTGTACTATATGTTCAAACCTGTTCATCTAGCGAATTATATTGGGGGTCACCCGAAAACATACAAGATATCCGATAAACGCTTTTCAGACTTTGGTGACGAAAACGTGGATGAGCATGGCCATCTATTTTATGTACCAGCCAGACGGTATCCGTCATATACTTTCAATTTGCAGCGTCAGTATTTCCACCTGAAGCTTCTTATAACTGATTAATAACTATTTCTTGAATAATGTAAATGGATTTGAAGACTATTAGGAGAATATAAGCTGACGTTAGAGACTGAACAGACGGGCCAACGCCTTGAAAATATCGATCGGACTCGGGCAAGGCGCATATATAATTTTTAGCATTTTCAAGCATTCAAACCACTAATACGTAAGACTGAAGCGTAACTTAATAGCACGTACAAGTTCGCGCTATGTACTGAGGGACTGGAGCCATATCCCCAATCAGCATACCAAATAGCAATTTGAACGCAGACTGCGCCTAAAGTCAGCATTCACCAAGTCGAGCAACATGTGCAAATCTTTGGTTTCGGATACAATGATCACACCGACACAATTAACGTTAGTTTGTATTGTTTTTACTCCATCTGTGTTGGCTTTGTCGGAATCTGATTCGGACCACCTTAGATATTCCGTTACGCCCATCGAAGACTTTAGATCTGAGGAATTTCTCAACTCAAACCAAGAATTTGCTGAAATTCAGTCATACCTGAAGACAAAACACCCATCATTTAAAAATAAGTACCCTCCTATTACGAACATATTAAACTTGTTCAAGAACAGAAATTGCCTCATTGTCGTTGAAAACTTTCCAAACGTTAACCTTGGCACATCTGTCTCGAGTGTGATTGTGAGAAGGCCCCACATTGCAATCTTCGATCGACCCCACTCAACCGCATATGCCAGGTTCACACCAATTTGGATTCCATTCGGACATCAGCATTCAAACAAAAGCACAAAACTAGACTTCGATTACAAAATCCACTGCGAAATATCCAGATATTTGAAAGGAGCTACGTGCACTGAGAATCGCTTTTTCCAAAGTGGTGTAGAGGATCTCTGTATTAGATTAAAGTTCTTTGAATATGTTGTCAATACAAGACCATGGACATGCGAGGTTCACGTTTCAGTTCAAATTCCTCCACTTTTTCTCTCGACTATGAAATACTTTTTTCCCTTCGACTACGGGGAATACAAACACGCAGCCATATTTCGACCTGCGACTTTAGTAACTCTGAAAATGAGAATGTTTGTGAATCTTGAGCAATACCCAATCAGTATTGAGAGCTTACAAGACTACGTGGCTGATTTTATGAAGTCAATATTCTATGACCACAGGGCCATTTTGTTTGCTCAAAATATACCAGCAGAAATTGTGTCTATAACGCTGGGGAAATCAAGTGGCAAATGGACTTACAACACAAGACTTATTTCGACTCGTTGGTTGGGCGATCGACGCATCGAGTTTACATCCTGTGAGATATCAACAACGGGCAACATTGTTGCATTTTGTCCGATGGAGAAAACACTAACATGGGAAGTTATTGAGGACACTATTAGTAGTTCAAAACCCTTTACAAAAATTGGAAACAAAATGAGGATGTGCGGTGACCCGTTGTTTAGAGGTTCACGCAGGAAGTCTGAATTTTCTGATTCTGGCGACCACTTTGAGTCGGGTATCACATCTGTAATTTTGGACATTATGTCAAACGCCACAGTTGTGTTTCGAGGTACCGACGACACATATTGTAAACATGGACAAGTTGCTATCGACACAAACTACGTTCATAAGAGTGTAGACGTGTTCATGCGCATTTTGCCGATTCGCAAGAATATCTCTCACATTTTTAGCCTATCGTACATGGAACGCGTTAATACGCTGGCCTTCGTTAGCTGTGGAAGTGGAAGAGAAAGACATTCGTTTGGATTAGGCGAGTTGATAAGTATTTACGACCTGGCAATCTGGATTTGCATTCTCCTTGGCTCTTTGACATTGGCTGAGGTACATCGACGAATTTCGGTGTCTGCGTCCATCCATACGTCCATACATAATGGGATACTGGTTCACTTGATTCAAGTTGTTAAAGTTTTGCTGGAACAAGGCGACCCATTCAAGTCGTCGTCGTGCACAAATCATCGTCTCAGATTTACTCTGGCTGCAGTGCTACTTGTTGGAATCGTGCTGAGCAACGGGTACAAAAACAATAACGTTTACAACATGATTTCGCCAAGGAATTTGGTGCCATACACAAGGTTTAGCGAGCTATTGGAAGACAATTTTACAGTTTACGTCCGTCCAAAAGTTCTTAGCTCTGTTCTATTCCACTGGGAATTTCAAGGGAGTTACGATTTCGAGGATTGGGTCAAGTTATTGTATACCTCCAGTCCACGCCACTGGATTTGGAGTAGGGGTAGTCCCTTCTTCAAGGCATATACAGAAGTTTTTGAGTGGGACAACATTGCCCGAGATATCGGGTCGTCGCGGGATTCCGTTGATATGCTTAAGGATCATTCCTTCTTACATCCGGACAGCGCCATAACCTGGACGGAATTGTTTCTAAATCAAAGTGTACAGCTCTATAATATCATCACGAAGAAGTTATGGAATAAAGAGAAGGAACATACATATTATGACAATCTTACACAAGTGCAAACGACTCCCTTGTTCCATCATTTGGAATCTTGCTACAAATCTGCAGTTCTGTTACCAAGAAACGTGGCAAGTAGAATCGCCGTGAAACTGTTTCAGAAGCATAATCATGCTTTCATCAATTTAGGAGAGGAATCGTACGTTAATCTCTCGGTCGGATTCCATATTTTGGGACATCTTCAGCCAAGAATGTTGAAAAGAATGCAAGCATTTTTATTTTCCGGAATATGGGACTGGTGGTCCAGGTTTCTGAGTGAGACAACAAGATTCAAGCCAGTCCTTAAAGACACATCATTGAAGCCACCCGATATGAGCGGCAATGTGACAAGTTTGTTCCTTGTGTTATTGTACGGAATTGCATTGGCGGTTGTTGTGCTTCTGTATGAAAGCAGCTCTAAGATTTACTACACGCTTGTAGCCCTACTGAAATGGGGAATTGGTTTCCTTGGACGTGTGTGCCGTACGGTTCGTACTCATGTCGCAAAGGCAGTGGACCGCATCATGGGAAACTTAGGGGTATTCCGAGTACCTATTTTCCAATGCTGTGTACATGTGGTCAGTAACTAAAGCGATGAGCTTGACTCTGCCTAGATAATTAATGGATAAATTTTATGTATTTGGGTGTGATGTTTGGTTTTGCAGTAAGTCATCGTGAAGTCTTCACGCTGACATTAGCAATTTTTCTTCTTCCTCTAATTCTATATATACAAATAACACAATATCAGCGTAATAAATTTCGCAATTTCAACGGTGGCAGTTATCGCGATCACGCACACGTGAAATATATTAACCGATTTAAAATATAAAAGTACAACAAGAATTAAATTGTGTACCAAATCCAATAAGCTTAACTTTGGCGTCCATTTTGGCTCCATCGCGTAGATCGATTAATTTAGCAATCAGAGGTTGCTAACCTGCTAAAGGTGCTTGGTTTGTGCGGAATAACTCCAACAGTTGTGCGTTTTTGCTAAATTACCTCCACTGTACTGAAGTATATACGAGGAATATTTTAGGTAATTATGTTTTGCACGTAGATTCAGTCATCCGCATATTGCACAAATATTTGACGCGAATTATCTGTATGAAATTGGCTGTCATATCTCCAGTAGATAGCAATTCCTACGATCGTAAAATTTAGAACGCCAAAGATATAATGCAACAGTCATCACGAATGCCGTGTATTAATTGAGTGTAATATATAATTCAAAGAGGCTTACAATCATATCGTAATGTCCTAATCATTATCAGTTTAACATCTGTAGCATATGGCAACAACACAATTCATTCCTCCACTGCTCTATGTGTTAAATTCCAAAACTGTCTAAATAAATAATAATAAATGGGTCTCACAGAATGAAAAATAACGGAAAAGTCTCATAATTCCGGTACCATTGTGAAAATACATTTCGAACCCCTTTCTTTATAGTGGCAATATTCCTAGTGCCCAAATCCCACCATTTTATCGGTTTCGTGATCGCTGTTGGATTGGCCAGTAGCCACGAAATTAGTGAAGAGATTTCAAAATTCTAGACATTGCTCCGAACAGAAGACTGCGAGGATTCCTGGATGGTTTAAACATATTCATGGAAGAGATGAAAGTACTGCAGTTTGAGTTTCCAAACCAAACCTTGTAATATCATTATCAAAATCATCATACCTGTCGTAACGCTTCATTGGCTGCACTGTGAATTGACACATAGCGTCGTTGAGTTCAACATGCTGTCAAAACTTTTGGAAGTAAATGAATCATCATTGTCACAATGGTTTCTATAGTACAAGTGGTATTGTATACCGAAGACATAAAATGTTACGAAATTCACATCATATATCAACTAAAACCACGTTAATTCAATACAGTTTTATTGGTCAGTATTATAATTATATACCTGAAAGTTAAAAGATGCATATAGACGCAACGCAGGCAATCTATATAGATAAACCCAAATGGCTGCCTATTCATTTTGAAATGGTCACGAAAGATGGAAAAAATGTCACTCATGCATGAATGCAATAAAATATTAAACAATCACTACTGTATGTATTTTAGCTTTGGTGGCAACAGCGGATAAACTTTCTACCCTATTGATTTGCATTAGAACAATGTATTGGAAAGTTGATCAGACCGATTATAACTGATTGGGTTCCGGATATTTGTCTCTCTGTAGAAAAGTTGTACGCCATACTGCATAGTATGGCTGTGCGGTGAATTTACGAACAAGTCAGGTTACGGTAGCGAAAAGTACAGTTACTGGCGAATGTAAAAGTGCTATTCCATATGGCTTCTTTTAAGCTAATTGACCCCCCTAAAATTTTCATACCATCGATTTCTTTTATATTTTCGTATCTTCTAGATCATCAAATGAAACCACAAAATGCAGGCTTTCACCATCCTCCTCCTTCGTATATGGCCGCCAGCTCCTTATATAGGTTTTGGGGGTACCCTGCTAATGTTAAATTTCAACCATGGATAACTTTTTCAGATGCAGGCCAATTTTCAATTTCAGAACGGATTCCGAATCTCCGTCTAAAAATCTGGGACTGGTCTCTCGTCGATTTTGGGTTTTGGTATACTTACAAAATTATGGAACAGCAAAAATGAAAAATACGCTAAAAATATCGAGGTTATTAAGTTGCAAAAACAAGCCGTGTTTGGCGTCGTCTGCCGACCACATTTCACGTTTTCAAAACATCAAATATGCGTTGGAAAGCCCTTGAAAATCGCTACCGGATGCGGCAATATATGGGTCAAGAATGTTGTTTCGGAACCTCATGTGAACCGACAAATTGTGGTGTTTTTCTCGAAATTTCAGGAATCAAAATTTGTTTTTCTTTTCGCTAATGTGCCAACCGATCATGAGATCTCTCCGAAATATTTCCTGCGCCGGATAGCCAAAAGAAAGTCCTATATGGGCAAATATCAGCCGTTTTATATATACTTCACCTCTGGAATTTGCAGCGGTAACACTAACAAGTTTCATTTTAGTCGTACACACAAACCAGTTTTTCTTGTTGTTTTTGAATTTATGGTTACAGATTCCACATGTTTAGTATATCAAAAAGTACAGATATTTGCCCATATACAACTTTGTTTTGGCTATCCAATATTTTTGAGATATCTCATGATGGGTTTGCACATTAGCAAAAAGAAAAACAAATGTTCATTTGCAATTGGGATACTGCTGTACAATTGGATGGCTTAGAACTAAATAGATACAAGTAGATCAAAATCTCTGTCGGTGTGCATTTGGTTTAAAAACATTATATAACTGGACGTCATTAAATTTAACAGCTACCAAATGTTTCTTTTGGGAAACATCACACTGTCCCAAAGGAACGCTTGTTGAAAATTAATTAGATGTAAAAACTATGCAGGAAAATTATATATTTGCAACCTTTATAAATTTTGAAAAAATAACAGGGAACATTTCTGAAGTTAAAGATATGACTTTCATGCATGCGCATGTAAACGCCAAATTGTGAAATATCAACCTTGAAAATATTTTTTCAATAATGAAAATTCAATTCAGAGTGTCAATTTTCGGTAAACTATAAGGTAAATTTTTAGAGTTATGGTAGGAATTTCGAAAAAGTGAGAAAATGCTTTCTAGATATATTAATGCTGTTTCCAATGCCGAAAAGATTACGTTCCTATCTACAATAGTTTTTGCAGGAGAGAAAGTAGATGCGAAAGTAAATTTTTTACATCAATTTCGCAAATAATCCGAATTAATTGTAATTTCAAGCCATAATGGATTTGTAATCATTTTATAGTAAGTTTTAATAAACATTCATGTATAAATTGTACAGTTTACAGAAAATTGTGACGAACCATGTTGAGTTGACAAATAGTAGTACATATTGATTAGGGAATTTGGTGTGGCTAATTATCTTAGATGTATTTAAATCAATACTTATTTCCCGCCAAACGATAAGCTTAGATTCGTCTCTGACACATTCCCAAAGCTTTATTCTTGAGCTTCTTAATAATTACCTATACGATGTCAGGTTAAGACGATCAAAATTAAAACGTTCTTCAGGAAAACGTCTCCGACACAGGTTAAATTTTTATTTTAAACTTTTGAATTTGCTTTCAGTTTGGTACAGTGGTGGTTAACTTTTTACCCCGTCTCTTTATATTTCGTATATATAACGAGTGGAACGGTGGTTTATACTTGGAGAGAAGCTTTCATTCGATACTTTACCTCTAATAAAGATGGTGTCGTAACCTCACAAGTGGACGCATTCTTCATTGTCGTACTTGAACTATGAATCTGATTTACAATGGTCGTATTACTTGGGTTCTTCAAATTAAGCTAATTCATTGGGATATTAATCATTACGATCTTGCAAATCTATAGATTTAAGCTACAATTATTCAACATATACACGGTAACATTTTAACGACACTATTGACGGTCGTGACACTGGAAAGTTTTAGGTTCTTCCAGGTTTAGCTGCTCTTGACGGTGTAAGAGGGAAATGTGTCACGGATTTTAAACGTGTGGTAAAGCATGTTAATCCCAAACTTGGACTATTTTCTTGTTTGTCGTTGTTTTGATGGCAACGCAAACTGAAACTAGAATCATTATTTTGTCATCTGGCGTCGCATGTGCATTCATGTTGACTTAGCTGTTCTCTACAATTTACAACATTAGCAATTTTTGGAATTATTGTCAATTTGCATCCGTGTCCAAATGGACACATTTCGTCAAAATTTTCAGGATACAATTTCTGCACCAATTTTAAAATGTCACTCGGAATTGACTTGTAAACCGTGTTGACTTCAAATTGAGATAGAACGGGATTTTACTTAAAATTTGTGTGAAAATCCTACTTCCGAGTCTACGCTCTCCTTTAGACCGTACTGTACATGGAAATGCTTATGAATGAATTGTACATGGAAATGCTCTCTTTGATGAATTGGAATCCGCATTAAATATCTAACAAAACTTTCGTCGCTTTTTCGAAATTCCTCAGAATATTTCGACAACATTATATTAAAGTTTAAAGTGCTCACCATCATTCGAATTTGCAGCATTGAGGTATTGGGATAATATTATATGCTCCAGGTGGATTTTGTTGCTCCAGTCAACGCAAATTATGACTCTAACACAAACGTGCTGCTTGCAGTTGTTATGTAAAAACAATGCCAAAACAGTTGTCTCTACAACCTTTTGTATTTGGTTTTGGTCATGTAATATTTCACTACTTAGAAAACTGGCAAATACGAGATTGTTTTCACGATAATTCTATGGAAAGTTTGCCATGAGATTACTCATTTTGTCATAAAATGCTTTCCATAATACTATATACGAAAAGGCATTCAATTGGTTAGCTGAAATACCATCACTACAAACAGACTTCTTCATTTAGTTTGCACAAAACATGCACCCTACACGACCAACCAATCTACGACAAAGATTGCAACTCCGGATGGCCATTTTTCGAATAAAGTCGTCACAGTCACTCACAACCGACGGTGACGGATCTATGACCTTCCTAAGTGCGGTACTAACTGCTCAAATCTTTAACCAATGAGTTTTCATTAGTTGAAGTTTTTACTTTAAGAAAAATGTATTTAAACTCCCAGGATGCATCGAAATGGCTTTCCTTAATTGAAAATAGCGACTGAGCTTTACTTGAGTTATTTTGTTACCATTCTTTACGTTGTCTTTAATATACGTATAATTGCGAAACCTATAACAATTTCTACCTACAAACTACTCACTGTTTGCACACGCTTTACTCCAACCTGTTTTTAGGTTGCACTTTGTACTGACACATACCGTCGTTGAGTTTAGCATACAGTCAAAGCTTAGCAAGTATACGAATCTTTGTTGATTGTCACAGTGGTGTCCACAATAAAATTAGTATAGGAAATGAATTACACCATATACTTGCAAAATAAATCTTTGAACTGAACGAAATCTTTTAGGCCAGAACTTTGTACAGCGTGCCTGGGTTCGGACTAGCGTAAAAAGAATTAAAAATTCTAAGAAACTATAACTCGGAAATTTTTAAATTTAACTTTATCTGAAAGACAAAGGTTGTAAGTTTTTGGTAGCATTGATCTGAAACCAAAAACTTGAACCAGTGCCACATACGAAGGCCAAATGTGCAAACATGACCAGATTTGCATGCACAGATATGGGTAGCAACAATCGCTTTTCATTGGTTAATTTTTAATAATAATTATGCTGACGAACTTTTTGGGATTGCTGGAGTGGTCAGAAGAAATTAAGGAATCAAACATCTCAGCGAAAGAAAATAAAAGTGAAAATGTAAGCGAACGATTGAACTGAAACCGGGTCCATCCGATCACCACCGCTTTTGAACTGAAAGGTTGACTTGTTGTCAAGTTCCTCTTTCCGTGGTGAAGTTAAGTTCAAGCGTGATATTGGTGACTGGAAGGATCCGGTTTGAGTCACTCGTTCGCTTACATTTTCACTTTTATTTTCTTTCGCTGAGATGTTTGATTCCTTAATTTCTTCTGACCACTCCAGCAATCCCAAAAAGTTCGTCAGCATAATTATTATTAAAAATTAACCAATGAAAAGCGATTGTTGCTACCCATATCTCTGCATGCAAATCTGGTCATGTTTGCACATTTGGCCTTCGTATGTGGCACTGGTTCAAGTTTTTGGTTTCAGATCAATGCTACCAAAAACTTACAACCTTTGGCTTTCAGATAAAGTTAAATTTAAAAACTTCCGAGTTATAGTTTCTTAGAATTTTTAATTCTTTTTACGCTAGTCCGAACCCAGACACGCTGTATATTCTTACCCAACACGTTTCTCAATCATCTCATACACCTCATATATTGAATTTGTAATACACAATTCAGTTTCTCTTTACGTGATTAGAAATATTTCAAAAGCCGCTGATTAATTATAACTTTCAATTTTATCCTTCTTACCACGATCGTCCAAACGAGTATTTCAACGCCATCTAGTGTTAAAAATAGTAATAAATCGCGATATACAAGTTATTGCTGCACAAGAGTCATTTTATTTATTAACGCTTTAGCAAATCACAATGAACTTGTAAATGTACGTCCTTTCCTTAACGGTGATATGGCTCGACCATCTGCTTAACTATTAGAGATTCCGTTACTCATTTTGACTATACGGTGGTCTATTTCACGCAATCGTCCATTTTCTAATCAGGCTGGCAATTTAAATGTCAACCTGTTTATGAAATTACTTGCAGCTAAATGATATGCCTTTCCACAACCTTCTAATGTAATGTAAAATCCATTCGAGGCCAGTGAATAAAAATGAGTGAAGAAGATTTTAAAACGCTTCCCCTTGCACTAACTAGAAACATAAAGGGAGTGAATCGTGTATTATATTACATGTATATATAGCAATAGCACTTTGACATCCAGAATGACACCAGTCATGTTCATTTTTATTAATGGCTGTTTTAATACTAGGCAGTGAAAAGTAGTTACAAACTCTACTGCGCTGGCATAAATTCACAGTACTCACGGAGCCATAGTGACACTCTTCTGTGGCGTTTTAACTATATAAACAAAGTTTGCAATTTGGTATGCATCCAGATAGCGCTCTTAGCATTCCGAGAATGCATATTAACATTCCATTTGATGCCACGTCATCTCAAGAGAAACCGTAAGATTTTTGGTAGGGTTAGTTCATGTTGGCCTGTATGCGGTGGGTTACATTCAAGTTTCTCGTTCCTAATAGGTTTAAGAACGTTTAAATTTTCAAAATACGTACACTAATGTTTAACCTGACGTCATCATATCTAATTGCTGCAAACTGTTCAATTTTCTTACTTACAGATAATTGTGAAGTGTAGGTGGTGTGGTTCCTTGTGATATAACAATTAAAAACGGCCGAAGCACCAGGGTATGTAGTTGCGTCTCTACGGGTAGTAATAAAATAAATGTGTTTCTTTTGCAAATTTGTACATGCCCATCACGAATCACGACACTTGACTAAATTAAACATACTTTTTTCCTGCGTATTGTAGATTAGCGGACACACATTATATTTTATGATTTCCTTCGTTGAATTTCCCGAAATTATGTTTTATCAAGATTTAGTTCCAAATCTTAACTAATATGAAATTTTAATGAATTCCTAGGTCAAGTTACAACTTCCCCAAGCAATATTCCGAAGAACAAAAACAAATTGATCTACCTAACCGCGCAATATAACAATTCCTTATTTATTTCCTATTTCAGACTCATTTCAGATTTTAAAATTTCTCATTCCTTGTTATATCTTAATCATGATCGAAAATATTTCAACACCAATTTCTTGAAATTCTGTTAAAATTAGGCATATACCTTGGAACCACTTGCACGTCACCAATCATTATTTTCGCGTCTTGGAATAATTGTGAGAATAGGTGTCAAATTACCATGCGTTTATGTGTTGATGCAGGTTTAAGCAGAAAACGAATCGATAGTATATTGTTTATGTATTATTATTCAAAGCGAACAGTGATACAAAATGAACACCAGAAATTGGACAATGGCTAGTTTTCCCAATAGCACATTCCGAAATTAAGTACTTCAATGAATCTACAAGGTCTTGTAATACTTGCGCAATTCAGATTAATATTGAATTAAATTCTCCACATGAAAATCAGAAATTGCTTTTACCGTGTGCATACCGCTCCGCAGCAGTTATTGTGTAACAATTTATACTTTCAAACACGTCAATCGTAACATTGTTGGACGTCATGAAATATTACTTTTACACCTGGAACGTAATCTGGTTGGCAGATAAGAAACTTCATTTTGACCTAAGTGCATTGGCATATTTGTTGAAGTAATACTGTTGTCAAAGGGTTTGCTCACAAATGTTGTTGAAAGCATTTGCTTCGTTTTAAGTAGCGTTTCGTATTAATTACATGCAAATAACGCAATAATAAATACAATACAAATAAGGCAATAATAAATACAATACAAACTAGGACGGGTGTAAACCCGAATTATAAAACTACCGGAAGTCCGACGTGTGCCATTCGGAGCTATAAGGCACTTATTTCATCTCCCAACACGCTAAACTTGACTTTTCTCTCAATTAACATTTTGCCCCTTACCCCACCCACACTTTCAGGGAGCCACCACACCTACAGTTGTGAGAATTGACACATGGTGTGGTGACAAAAAATGATCAGCATAAAATTCTCTACCAGATAAGCCAATAAAAATTTTTGTCCATAAGAATGTATGGGGGACCTTACCCCCCACCGTTCCCCCGGGGTTGGGGCCCAGGGGCCCAAAATAAATACCGAATTTTCTCATGACCTGATGTATCTCTATGCAAAATTTGAACAAAATCCGTCAACGTGGAGGAAAGTTATAGTGCTTACAGACTTACGGACACACAGACAGACAAACTGAACAATCGCAATAACTACCTTTATAAGCATTTCATGCTTCCGATAGTTAATAAGGCAATAATAAATACAATACAAATAAGGCAATAATTATTAATTAATTTATGCGTTATCAATCAATACGTTTAGAATTTATACACACAACTCGAAAACTTAACTAGAAAAATTAACAACTTCGCACAGGCAATACCAAAATCACACATTCCTTTATTTACGAAAAGCAACCACAGTTATCAGAAGCCATCTTATTCGGGACGGAGTTGGGGAAATTCTTCAGTTATTAGCTGCCTGTCTTCATTTACACGAATCCCCAATTTACACTAATTTCAAGTTGGTCTACAGAAAGTTTGGCAAATACACTTTCAGAACGGATCATTGAAAAACTGAAAGCTATTCACAAAGTTCTAGTTCAGTTCCACCGTTTGACAAATTATTAATCTGTAAGTTTTATATGAAACCATGACTTGCACCTTGACTAGCACCACAATTAACGAGGCAATCAAAGGACACATTGAACTGTTGAACCTGGTGCTCCGAATTTCTTAAACGCCCTCAAAATTGTAAAGCATGGTATTCAAACCAAGCCCTAGTAAATCAGTTCATGTAGCTTTATTTGACTTCATAACTTATATCTGCCATGTCTTAAACATTCCAATCACCACCACATATTTAAATATTTAAGAAAATAATACATTGTTCCATCAGTTGGCTCCACATGTAGCGAATATAAGCAAATTCTTGTAATTTTAACTGTGATTATGCGTATACAGAGCAAGCCATATTGCGACTCCGAAGTTGTTTCCAAATGGGTCATTTTCGCCATGAAAGTATTCATGCTTTACAAGTTAGTGCTCTATTATTACATGATAAATTACACATTTTGAAATATTTTGTTTTACTTTTTCATTTACGTCGTCAATGCTACTGATTGAATGTAAGTCATTGAATGTGCTAATCTGGTTGAAATTTATAGTGTCGATTGATGAGTTACATGCGAAGTTATAGAAAGTAGCCTTGAAGACATTCAGGTTTAAGTTGCTAATTTGAGATGGTCTTTCTTGACGTAGAGGCAGATTGATATGCACTTTGAATCACTTGTCAATTTTTAACCAACATTTATTTAACTAATTTGTTAGCCAATTTATAATCATAATTCATGATAACTTCGAATTTAATAATTTTCAGGTTTCCACGGGTCAATATTATGTTAAAATAGTAACACCATTATTTAGCATACGTATTCTGGGAGAGATGTATTTAAACGAAGATATTCTGATTTCTTTGTGATTAATGGAATTTGTTTATTAAACCAAAGTGGGTGGTTCTCTCCTTTTGTGATTATGTATTAAAAATTCTAATTTGCGAGTTAAATGATGTTAGTTTAGTTTTCGGACGCTCTGCAAGTCGTTAATGTGGCAACGTTTTTATTTCAGTACAATATGTCCGCGTTCATTTCAACTTATGAAATCTACAACATTTGTTTTTTGTAGCAATACTGGTTACATTTGATGATAAATCAAAACCAATCTTGTCCACAACTTCTTCGGACGTTACATAGATACTTTATAGACATGAGCTAATAAATGTAGCTTGCATCGCTTGCTTACTAATGAACATGTATCAATGCTTGTATTAGCTATGGACTAGGACTTCGTCGAGTAACAATAACTCAATGGACTCTTGACAGCAATTGAAATTGTTAGAGCGGCGGAACATGCATTTAGAAAGTTGATGCTTTGTATGTCAACGCCAAAAATTAGAATTATGTGACTTGTGGTCATAATAAAAGCACAGGTTATTTGGATGTGTTGTTAGAAGTGATGTGGGAAATTTCAAATAATGTCAGTCGGAGAGACTATCATTGCAAATTGCTTTGTCACACTTTTGATAATCTTGAAGTACTCTAAGGTGTGGTAATTTAAAGGAAATAATAGCTCATGCTGTATTACGATTCCGTGTGTGAATGAACACATCCATGATCTACGTCACCCATTTATTTAACTCTAAAATTAATGTACAGCGGTTGCGCTTACATTTTCCATTAATAGAGAAATTCAGGTTCAAAATGTAAGATAGAAGTTGAGAATTAAAGATAAATACTGCACTGAAAGAGTCTTAATATAAATCTAGATTTTGATAGGAGACATAATTTGGATTTGAGATTGTTACGAATGGCAATATTGCCGTAACGTGAAACTGGAAGAGAAGAGAAAGTTACGTTAATCTGCGATATTGTATAAAGATAAGTTGTCTTTAGAACGAAATCAGACTTTGATCAGTCGTGTTTAATTGGATCGGATGGATTAAATTTGATAAATTCATAATTTTGCGATAATGCGTTGAGCATGAAGAATTTTTGGCAACAATCACGCAAGTTTAGTCAGCTTAATTTGATGTTAACGCCACTAGTTGTCTTTTCATGGTATCAAAGTAATTTACCGAGCAGGTAATGAGCTTCCTCTATATTGTGAATTATTGAAAGAAATAGTTTTATGATTCAAATTTGTACTCCCGATTGAACTACATGTAAACTGACAAATATATGATTAAGTCTGTGACAAATTCTAGGCACAATTTATTTCACTCATAATATTGAACTTAATTCCGCTATTCAAATTCTTATTCCAAAAACGAGATTTTATTTTCTACATGAACTGAATTAACTATGAACCTGTTTGTATATTTGAGCATCATAGTAGAACCCACAATTCGAAACTGAAGGAATGTCTGCGGCGTTTTATTTTCAATTTATCATACAAAAAAACTAAGAACTAAATGTTA
The DNA here is from genome assembly GCA_004115045.4 of Sinella curviseta. Lineage (NCBI taxonomy): Eukaryota > Metazoa > Arthropoda > Collembola > Entomobryomorpha > Entomobryidae > Sinella > Sinella curviseta. Next base: position 10,553,879 of record CM023199.3, on the reverse strand, counting down.
AATTTACTACACTCAAAATCAGTATCATCCATCACAAAGTGTATGCCATTTAATTTGGCCAATTCGCAGTCGCCAATTCGACAAAACTACCTTAAATGCATGTCAAAGGAGAGACAATCTTATCTCCGGTTATACGAAACCTCCTTTTCGTTTCTGGCAGATTCGCAAAGTAGTTTTATTTCTGATCACGCGAGGTGAATAACGGCGGGCACGCGGGTGATAGAACGCCTGCCTTTAAGGTATGGGCAAACAAGAACTGATGCTTTAAAGTATAAAAACATTATGTTAGCTTATGACGATCGAAATAAAACTGATCATCTAGATTTCCACAAGAATTATTTGCTGTCAATAATAGTTTTGTTCTTGAAATTCCATAAATATGAGCTCCAGCACGTTAACAAATTCATTGGGTACATTTCGGTGTCACCAGTTAAGATCCTAATTCCGTGGAAGCCATAGGAAATCTTAGGATTCCTGGGGGTTCGAAATGTTCGTAGAAGATTGTGAGAGTTGATGCTAGTCATCTACACGTAGATAGTATTAATTCCAAATCTACATTCAACTAATCTTGATTTGAGATTATTTGTAACGCCAATAATGACGAAGTGTGTAATTAGAAGCAAACAGCATTTTGAGAATCCAGTAATATTGGATACAGTTAACATTAGAACGAAATCAGACATTTTAGTAGTATTTTATTGGTGGAGACGAACCAAAGACGCTCGTTCATAATTAGAACAATTGTGGTATAAATAAAGAAAAAAATAGTTTAAGATGGGCGTAATGTATTGAGAATAAATATAATTGACAACAATCCCGAAAATTTTGTTAGAGTCATAATGCGGCTTTAACGCCACCCGGTACAATTTCGGCGCTGTAAGAGTATTGCATAAATATCAGGTAACCCATGCCTATGTCCGTTTCGGATTATGTTGCGCTATTCTGCAATAATAATAATAATAAATATTTATTATCTCGGACTATCTGTTTCATTAAATATTTATTTCGGGAACAGAAATTATGGGGGTCTTGTGAACAAACGGTTCCAAATAGAACTCTGACATTGAATTGACGATAATTGAAATGACAAACTAAGACAGCTGACTTATTGTAACATAACTTTTTTTACCGCCACCCGTTTCATGCCTTCTCTTCTCTGCCTTCGTAGCTGATTGAAAAAAATATTGCAAAGACAGGGAAGAGAAGACGGAACGGGGCGGCGGTAAAAATATAAACCATCTTAGCGTTCAAAAATCGACCGAAGGTGCAAGGGGTCTGTAATGTCGGGCAATTCTGTAATAATAAAAGTTAATGTTTATTATTACAGAATATAATATTCCCAGAAACAACACTTAATATTCGAATTGTTGCGTAAGACTGCAAAAGCATGTTTGGAAATTTAAACCACAAACCTTCATCCAAATAGCTAACAAGAGGAAATGAATGCCATTTAATGATTTGACTTCCCAGTCATTGATATTACTGTGTTGGCTCCATTTTCTAAACCTGGTTGCAATTATTGCATCCACTAAAGTATTATTTGTATGTTAAAACTATGTACCGCTAAGCACGCCCATTTAATTTGGTTGCGTTGCAAAAATTGTCAATCATTTGGAATGGGAAGATAATATAGAATCAATATACATGAATAAATTCTTGGGTACGTCTAAAAATATCTCGACTGCATTCGGTATCAGTATTCTCCAATTTTAGTCGATATTGCAGGAACTTTCTTGTACTGAAGTTTTACCAATTAAAAGTAAATCAAAACGTCCCGAAATTAATGAATTAATATTTGGTACACACAAATGGAGAACTCGTTTCTATTAAATAAAATAATTAAAGTAAATGTTCTGCGATTAACAGTTACATTATCAACATTCCAACGCCACAGGCTAATATAGGCATGTCGGGAATGCAATACAAGGCTGTAGTTGAGATAGTTTGGCTCTTTCTGAAGAAAAGAATAGTACCTATTTGAAATTTACAATTAAATACTAACTTGTTTGATACTTTACAATTTCCTTATCGCAGTATATGAATACGACTTTGAATTTTTCAGTGAGAGTTGTCCGGTGAGAATTGCCTGGAGGCTTGCAGATTGTTATGAGTTTCCTGACTAGCATGTCACATTTTTAAGTGGTCTGTTAAAGGTATTAAAAAATAAAGCAATGCTCCAAACATAGGTTCTATTTTGAAAATTTCGTACACTATGTCCTGGCATGTAGTTTCGCTTCTTACTTATGAATGAAATTAAAGTCTTCAATTAATATGTTACAAATAGCCATTGCCATTTAAAATGGACTTAAATATGAAAATTTAATTATAAAATACAGCTTACGCTGCTTGCTTCTGTTTTCTTGTATCAAATCATTGCTGCATTGCTTTGTTAAACGCGTGACAGTAAAAAATGTTTTATGCACATAAGTCTAATTACCTACGTATATTACCTAACTTTGCGTTTTGCCGTTCCATCTCCATCATTATTTATTTTCGTTACAAATACAGTAATATTTAACGGGATACACGAATGGAAATGTCAACATTTCAATTTCTTATTTTAGTGACTAAAGTCTTCAGGAAATGAAATAAGGGATTCAGGAAATGTATCCAGAATATAATGTAATATTTGACGTTTCCTGCAATTTTTACCCTTTCAGTTTCATGCGATGAACTTTACCACTCATATTCGTAAACATTATCAGCAAACGTATGTCTATACACTGCGCCAGTCCGTTACTACATCGACTGCGTAGTTCCCGGACATTAAATATTAGTGCTACCAACTGCGCAGTTTCCAAATTAAAGAAGGGATTGGTAATTGGAAAGCGTTGTTATCGTTTGAGTGAAAGTTAAAAATACAATAAACATGGCATGGTATGGACAGGGCATGTAGCTGCAATAATAACAATGTGGAGCAATAAGTGTTGAATTCAACTCTTTAAATTTCATTTGATTCTTCGGAATTGGTAATTATTGGTTCCTCTCCCTATTGAATTTATTTCTTTTGGATTATCGTAATGGAAAATTGAATGAATGGTCTAATTGTAAAAATTGCGTATTCAGTTGTTGGTATTTGTTTCCGAACATGTACGCCATTATTCCTAATATGGCCGTTTGCTTGAAATGCATTTAATAAAGATTCAGGTCCTTTTAGTTTTTCGGAAAAGTAAAAATGGTTGCTTTGGAATTGTGCCGTAGTTAAAGTGATAGTAAAATAAATTAAACGGGGCTATATTCACATACGATACAAGTAAGCCAGCATTCCTGTTTCTTTTGCAAAATCTGCTGTGAATTTAAAAGATAAATATTCTATACATCATACAGTATACTGTTTCTATGGATAGGAAAACTTCGGGTTTATGAATTTGTTTGCTTTTCTTGGTAGTACTTGCAGGTTTGTGATGGTGTCGCAACACGTACACTGATGTAGTTGATAATAATGTTTTCATCGTTTAAAGTAGTGGACATTCAAAATAACCTACAATAATTCCTAATTTGCAATTGTTTCTCACATTCAATGCCTGAGTTCATGAAACTGATGTCAATAAGTAGTTTGCATAATAAAGGGCTTGCAGTGCTTTCAATTGTTTTTCGATTCGGTATAATGGTCAAAATAATGTTCATTACGCCAATTGATTAAAATTCCCTTCTAATAGTTTGCGCAGTATTAAGTATGACGGCTCTACAACAATACACCCATGGCTGGCCAATTGTCAGTGTCATAGGACAAGTGACAGGACATGGACACGGACAAATGTCCATTTCTCGACGATTCGAAATGTCAGTCATGACATATGACATGCTCATTTTAATGTCATGTCAAAATGTCATGTCCTCTTCACCTATATTTTTGGACAAATTGTCACTAAATATTATTTTTTCCTGCACTTTCGTACATATTTTCAAGCTTTTATTACTCGCATATTTTGCAGTATAAACAAATTGATATAATTAGATAACTATTAAGTTAAGCTATTGTTAAAAATATGATAGAATAGAGGCACTCTCTACCGTTTCAGAGATTGCTTGCCTGTATTTTGAATTTTCACACGGAAAAATTTGACAATGTCAATTTGGCATGTCAAAATGTCCAAAAATATGTCCATTTGTCAGCAAAAAAATTTCGACGACATTTTATGGACATTTTGTCAAATGTCAATGTCATTTTGACAAATGGACATGTCATGTCCACGAAAATACGTGAATTGACATTTGGCCAGCCCTAAATACACAAACACTTACAGCGAAAGAAATCAGATCAACTGATAAACATGAAAAATGAGGTGTCTAGTCATACTAACATCATATTTCTGATTAGGACCACAATTGATTTGCGAATTGGCTGTAATTTAAATGTTTAAACGCTCATTATCACCAAATCACACAAAACTTAAAAACATGGATCTTACAAACATAACATTACAATATTCCTTAGTGCACATAGGCATTTATAGGAAGACGTCGAAAACCAACATTAGTAAAAATCGCATAATGTTGATTAACTTGTGGTCATGATTTATATATTTAAATAATTTTCACACACCTGAAATAAATGCGTATTTTATATTTCATTCAAGAGCTAGACGCAATTATTATATGTAAATTAACAAGTTAAGTTTTACCTGTACTAAAATGTCACAAATAAGTCAAAATAAGTTTAAGTTAGTGAGATTCTATCAAGCTGTGCCAAACAAGTTGCAAAATATTTAGTTCTAGAACCTGAACGTCCCAAATCTTTATTTCATGCTTTTCGAGCTGTTACTCAATTACAGGTAAAGTAAGCTTCCCCATGGGATTAGCAAGTTGGATCTGACATGAACAGGTTGTACGGACGTTAATCTGTATTATTTTCCCTCAAAGCTAATAATGACCAAATAAACTTAAAAAATTGAACTCATCAAGGGCAGAGCGCCAGGTATAACGCATTCTTGACATGTTCGTCAGTTTGTGTTGTTTGAATTACCGTTGCAAAAGAATTCCATCAACGCTCACTTTTTGTTGACTTCAATTAAATATTAACTTGCAAAAACCAGCTACAAATTCTTCAATTTCGCTTGAAATACCAAAGAAAGCCTGTTGGCATTTTTATACTTTCAGTTCACTTTAAAAAATTAAATCCAAGAATAACGATTTTATTAGAGTTTCTAAACAAATCCCTTCAATTACTGACAATAAGCAGAAAAACCATTTAAATCGTAACATTGTCAGCGACATAAACGCAAAGTCTGATAACAATTCGATTAGGCGGACATAATACAGCAAGACGTTAAGCTTGATGATTCTTTTAGTTTACCAGTCAACAGCAAAGAAGTTGCTTTCTAAACAAAAGCATATAACTTGATTGCTAAAATACCGGCACCATAAACTACTTCTTCATTGACTTCATTCCTCTTCTTAAATTAATTTGCATGTCATCTTCCTGGTTTAGTTATTCAGTAGGATGTCTGATTTAGAAACCTAAGAACGTTGACGATAATCATTTTGGAGACAACGTCAATTGAGACAGGCTACTGTGTAGTGTGCTTTCTCGACAACTCTAAATAACAATTTATTTATTGTAGTTTTCTCGATTCGTGAATCGAAGAGCAGTTAGTAAGATAGTTAGTTCCATTATACAGTAAAGCAGACTGCCGTCACATATACATGAACAACAATTTACACCATTTACAACCAAAACACACAACACTTTTTTATAAATAAACCTAAACTACCCGTATTGGACCAATACTGTGTATTGGGATTTAGTGTCGTCGAACACATCATTTAGCCAATGCTTATGAACGGATAGTGGAACAATCACAATACGGTATACATGAATCTCTAGTTTGTTTAACTGCTAATTTCGAGAATATTAAAAATTATTGTAACCAATCACAATCAAATAAATATTATAATTGGAAGTAAGCTTCTTTTTGCATTGGCAATTCAGAACAATTTCTAGCCGTAATAAATTTCTCCCGACGGTGAGCCGCTAGCCTACAACGAGTATAGAGAACTGGGATTTCTGGCATCTAAATACTTCAAAATCAAAGTATGTACTGTTCGTTTGCTTTGACGCAGCCACAGGAGGAAGCCGCGAATGCAGCCATAAGCACCGCCAAATAGAAATCACTACACTTTCCTTTCCTAGATTAGTATCATATGTAAATGTATTTTTCAACCAAACTTTCCCTTGTGTTTTAATCATAACTGTTATGCTTAAGTGTTATCCTGAACACCTAAAAAATGCGCTGCCATGATTTCAACGCAGCCACTGGAAATTGGTTCGTAAGATATACGTCTAGTGTAGGTAAGATGTACAGTCCACCAATCAATCCCAAACAATATTATGTCAGCAGAAGCTGATGTGTTGTATTTAATACTTCTGTAATCGTAATATTTAATCGGTTTTCTATTTCATTTATGAGGACTAAGTTAATGTATTGGAAACACAATTGAAAGATCAAATTGAGCATAACTGATAGTATCCTTGATATTTGTGTCTATTGAAGAGATGTACGTCATTTTCCATTAAATGGCTGTATGGTTGAATTTTGCTTACATCAGGTTTTGTTATGCAGTCATCGTAGAACGAGAAAATAAAGTCAGCAATTTAAGTTCAGGTAGGTAACAATCAAGGAATGCAATTTTGACGATGATACGTTCGCACACAATTACCAAAACACAAATAATCACAAGTTTGTAATCTCGATTGAATAATGCGATTTCGACGCCCCAATGTTAATTTTTGTGTTATATTAATTATCTGTAAGTAGCATGTCGGCGTTGTATTCTTTTTGATGGGTCTTCTGATAAAGAGTAAGCTGATCAATAACAAAATGTTAAACTTTGTTGCCTCAATATTAACTAAATATTTAACCAAGCAAGCATCCGACAACTATGTGATCAGCTCCACGTCAAGCAGATTACATAAGCTCTCCAAACTAACTTCTTCCCTCATTAAATAGAAATCGCGTATTGTTTTCAATTAGACTGTCAAAAACGGCATTTGATTTTCTACTTAACCTTACATTGCCCGAGTTGCGTTAATATATGTATATTACATACAACTTGGATCTTGTAAGATCCAAGTTCACATAGCCACGCAATTGTATTCTAAACGATCAGAACATTCTCAATTGTTTTCGAATACATACTATACTGCCGCTTAAATAGACAGTAATTATCTAACGTTTATGCTCGGAACAATGCTTGTACTATGAATACTTGGGGGTCTTTGTTAAACAATGCGAGTAACGCAACCTCTTACATTTGATGCTGCGCACATCAGTTATTAAAAATAAGTACATGGATGCTTCCAATTTTGAATAGGATACGTAGTTGATTAAATGTTTGCTTGAAAAAGAGCAAAAAGTGTGCTAATCATATTTATTTAGTTATACATGCACATAAAATATTTCTTTAATATTTTCGTCACTTAATGCTCGTTTATTTATCGGTAATGTTGCAGCATAGAAAAATCCGATGGTATTTCATCATTGAATTTTAATGCTGGTATTCAGTTAAATGAAATTACAATTTCATGTTTGTGAGTGTCATTTGATTTTCGTCTCACTTCATCAAAACAATTATTACATGTTTCGTCCATTTAGATCACTTGCTGTTTTTCCCAAATAACGGCTTGGCGCTTCAGTTGTAACTATTCTAGTTTTGAAAAATATATTTACACAGTGCAGAAATAAGTAAAGTGTAGCGTACGTCACTTTCCCAAGAATTACACTTTCGCACTAACTTCAATGATGAATAACTGTTATATGTGCTTATTATCCACGCAACACCGAGAACATCCAGAAGTACGGATTTTGCCACCTTCTGGAATATTCTCCAAGCGGAAATTAGGATCCTACTGAGACACTCTGTTGTAATTTTTGAACGTCAAGTTTTCGCGTTACGCCTCTACAGCAGGTATTCAATTCATTAAGTGAACTTAAAATAAGACGGTATATTGTTACTGTAACTCATCATGCCGAATTGGCAACCCGGTTGGAATCTATGAAGTAAGTGAAGGCGTCGTTGCCCCATTTTGACAATACGGTCGTCCTTGTTACTCAATTTTAATGTCTTATGAAATTTAAAACAGATGAAAGGAAAAATATGATAGAAATAGAAATTAAAACGTTCTTCAGCTCAACGTTTTTGTAGATTTCCGCCACAGTTTATCGAGGACACCCATTATTCTCATGCTGAAATTCTCTAATCCTTTTAGCAGCAACAACCCAACATAATCGCATCATTTCAACGTGCTAACTTTACACATTGACCCTTGGAGTGTCATTTACAAGTACAGGTGTTCAGATACAGATTGACTAAGCATACAGATTGACTAAGCATAGGTCAAAACGTGATGTTGAAAAGGCACAGATAGAGAATGTAAGTTGTAAATCTAGATTAAATCTGTCTTTATTTGAGATTGTGAGAATGAAAATGTTGACCGAATGTGGAACTGGATGAATTTATAATTTGAACTATTAATTTTAAATAAATAAAATAGTAGTCAAAGTGCTTATGTTGTTACACAATAGCACGTTAAATAAATTCAATACTCAATACTCAAAAGAGCCTTCTTGATAATTTGACTCTACAGCTATGCCAATTTTCGTGTTATTTTATCAAAAACTGTGAGCTCTGGAACACACAAGCTTACTCACAATTTTTGGTACTTTTTGCATATTTATGCTAACATAGGGCCCCTTTAGGGATATCGATCATTGCAAAGGACTTCCCTTAGCCCCCATGAGACTTGACCAAAAATTTAGATAATTTTGAAATAGGTCGAACATCAAAGAGGTTCAACATCAAGTCGAATTGGCAAATACCTACTGTTAATATAGTTTCACTCAGTTTTCTTTCTTTGTTTGTTTTCTTTCGTAATTTATGCCTACAAAGCCTTCACCAATTTGAATAATTTATCCTAGCCGAACGTGCGTGCGCGAACCTGGCAGGCGGCCTGGTCTTATGGCTAAGGACTAGGACTTAGGACTGGAGGAACCACGTACGATCCCACGTTGAGGAGGATACTCTTTGCTTCCAACCTAAATTCTTCCAACTTCTTCTCAAATTCTAAAGCCAATAATGCCAATTTCTTCTTTGTTTTCAAGAGTTTCACAAATTTGTAACCTATATTAATTCATCGTACATATCTTGAGACTTTATACGACTATAGTTAATTCCATGCAAAGTATATCCTGTCAGCACTTCAACGTCACCAATCGTTATTTCAAGCTCGTCGGAGTTATGTTTAAGTTAAGGTTGTTTGTATCTTCTGTGCTTTGTAGCTTGAAACTAAAAATGAAAACATGCAATGGATGTTACATTGCTTTATCATTCTATGTGATAGGCGCTAAAAAATAAAATAACTATCCCATTTATTCGTACTTGATCAACGTATGGGAAAGTAGAATCAATGATCAAACTGATTATAACTGATTAAATTCTTGAAACTTGTGTCAGTAGAAAACATGTACGGCATTTGCCATTATATGAACGTGCTGTGAATTAGTTGGTGATAAAGGTTTAACTGATACTTGTGTTTGAATGTGATTGTAATTTTTTTGGAATTTAGCTTTAGGGCAACTAGCAATAAGATTAAATAATATCTACTGTGCACCGTTCTCATATTGCATATATTGATGCTAAAATGCTTTTCTGATTTTTCGCATAAATATGATTACTTATAATACAAATATTCCAGAAAAACCACAGGACGATACGTTGGACGTGCTTAATGTCCGTATCTAGGATGCAATGATTTTAGAAAAATGGTGTACATCGTTTCTGGAAGAACCGCTGAAATAAATAAATTTGGAGAATATTTGTGTACAAATCAACATGACGATTGTTGCCCAAAGAAACTTTTTAAATTGCTTTGCAGCACAGCTGTGGAAACTCACAATCATTAATGCACGTAAACCTTATCAGTTAGTTAAAATGCACTATGCCTGGACGTTAGTAATCAAAATTATGACTGAAAAGAGACGACTGAGTATATTCAATGTTCATGGTACTGATTGTACATCTTGCTACTTTTATTAGAGTTCTATTCACGGCTCGAGTTTTATGATATTCCAGATTGATGTTTGAGATACAATCTTTCAGGTCCTTCAACTGGAGTGTTTGATGCTGAAGGATGAATTGGTTACCTATTTTTAGCCGACGTAATTGACATTTAAATGCTGTAGATATCCCGACGTTCGGATGAACAGAAAGTTGTAAGTAACCCATGTTACAAGATGAAAACCTTTCATTTTCAGCGATTTTCACTACTGAAGTAACATTGCAGTTATTCATTGTTAATGAATTTATTTTGACAATTGGATCGCTTAAACAAGGAGTTTTTCGGATTGGAGTTTCAAATACATCTAATTTCTCACAAATTTAAAATGAGTGCAGTAATAAGATTCATGGTTCTTTCATTGAGATAATACAAACGTTTTAGTAGCAACGGGTCAACATATTTAATAGCAGCACTTCGCGTCGCCAGTCAACATATTCAGTCAGGGAAAGTAAAATAGAAGTACAGATTGGGTCAAACCGGATGATTAAGTTGATAAATTCTCGACACAAAAATGATAAATGTCTTTAATCAACAGTGCACATACCACTTCACAGCAGTTAATTTTGTAACGCTTTCGAATTTTGAAACGTCAATCGTAACATTCTTCGACGTCCTCCAACATTACTTTGACACCTGGAACATAAATTGGGAGGAAGGTACGATCCTTCCTTTGACGTAGGTAACACTAACAGAATTATGGCAAGAATCCTGTTGAAAGAGGGTTTGCTCCCCAGTATGATACTTGAAGTATCGTTCAAGAATTCTGAATGAAAAGATATTCGTCATATTAATTAGCGTCTCACATTAATTACATACAAATAACGCAATGAATCATAATTGAATTTATTGATGCCATATCAACAAGTAGATTTTAAATCCACCACACGCGAAAACCTAACCATATAAATATAGCGCACCATAAAAGGGGCAAAATTTACTTCTTCACGCATATGCGATATGAAAATCATATGCGGCAGCATATGGAAGCTCAAAATCATAGCTCTCTGCACAAATTGCTTCCCTCATTAAATATAAATCTAATATGCTTTTGAAATCTACCTTCCGCAAACGTCATTTAGCTACTTAAATTCTACTTAAATTTGGATAAAATAAACACCGCAACCACGGTATTGACCGCACATAAGCATCCGCAGTCCATGCCGTGAAATCGGCTTGCGACTTTTTTTTTGCCATTTCGACATTTATCTTCATTGTTACTCATTCAACTCGATTTACTTATTCTGCATGCATTAATGTATAAAGTAAATACATTGCAGGGATATACAATCGATTACGGATGAATTTTATTTGCACATGGACATTAATAATTTTGATAGTGCTATAAAACAAATATGTGCTGTTATGGTATCACCGCCGCTAGTGACAATTTATACGCTTGGTTGACGATGCACGGACACAGGTACCCTTGGCCCGCAACGGCAAAGTTAGTTTAGTTTGGTTTCGTAGATTCTTTAAAAATGAAGGAGGAGTCATTTAATTAGTATCTTAACGGTAATGTATAGGATAATTCGTAACGTGTATTCAAAATATTTTAAATTAATGGCACAAATAACTCCAAATTTCATCATAGCTTGGTTGCGATGCGGTTTTACTGGAAAATCCTTAATTCTTTCTCCATTAAACAGTTTTCACAAATGTTGAAGTAGAGATTTGACAAAACCTGTTTGAGAAAATGTCGCGCTTCACTACTGCTGGTAGTAGGAATAAGTTATTTCTTTTCGTCACATTATCACGTTTGAGCAATAGGTTCGATAATAAAAGATGTAAGTCTACATACATAAAATACCCCAAATAGTGCTCCATCGTGTATGTATGTATGAATTTATTACAACTCTTTCAGGCGTCAGCCTATAGAGCATCATTTCAGAGTGGAATTACATTGATATTTTTACATTTGCACATTCATTTTGACATAGACTTTTGACATAACTTTGAGTTCCGTCTTACTGGTAGTAACATATTATCGCATTACAAAAACCATTAGCTTCACAGTATTTAATATTATGCTGATTACATAACTCGTAAAAAATGTAGGCTACTTAAAAGTATGATAAAAAAATCTAATAACATCTCTTCATTATAACATATTATCAATAACAGTTTTTATCGTTCATATGCTTCACGTTTAACAAGCTAGTGTGTACAGAAGTACACAACAGTTTAACTCTCACAAAAGAATTCGCTTGAAACACATGGCACATAGCATTGGGTAAAAAATGGGCAGCATCCACTCTTCATTTTATGGTTAGTGGGAGAATCTGCTGACAGTAGTAATTTCCATCCAACACATCCTGTCCATCATTCCAAGCTTTAATGACCGCATTCATTTCTGCTTTTAACTTCTTGACAAATTTGTTAGGTAGTGGCCGGCCGAATTTTTCAGGGAGGCGTTTCCAGTTCAGTTGCATAATCTTTCCACATATGCATGAACATTCCTTAAGTCTCTCCGAATTTTGAGTCCCAATTAGGTACGAAAGCTGCCTCATATCGTCCTCGGCAAAACCATACTGCTCCCCTATTTCGCTAATCCGATTAATCTTCTCATTTATGTCTTGGGACTCCCAGAACCAATGGTCATCCTCCATCTTTTTGACAATTTCCTCATTGACCCGTGTTCCTTCCACATCGGTGGTTTGAACATCAAAAGAACTCCGTCGCTTCGCCCCTGGTATTTCCTCCGGACCTGGCGACGCCTCTTTACTTGATAGGCTCTGCTTTCTCCTTTCACGCTCAACAACTGGCACGTCATCAGTAATTGACACTTTTTCAGGAAAATCTTTTAACTTGTGACAGTTTTTAAATATAATTCGTCTGTCACTTTTTGAAGACAACGTAACAACTGCCACAGCATGCGTGGAATTTTTTAAAACTTGTACATTTTCAACATGCACATTAACTTGCAACGCTGTTTCGAAGAAACTATTAACAATTTCGGTTGCTTCAATTTTGCTGACTCCCTTCAGTTTTTTCAATCCATGAATGACAATGTTATTGGCACAATATGGCATTTTTACATTTGCCCGCTAGATAACCGCACTGATTTCACGTTCACACGGCTTATATTTCGAGTGTTTTAACTGTAATTCATGGCCAATTAGCTTATTTAAGCACGTGTCCACCTCACCTTTAATAACCAGTAGATTACACTTAAACAGATTTAGGATTTCTAACTGGTTTTCAGTTAATGTATCGCAAGTATTTTTAACGCACGATAAAAAATCTGATATGTTTGACTGACACAAAAAAGTAAAACTTTTATGTGCTTTACCGTCATGCACTTCTGATGCTTGCAGAAACTGACTCATGTTTTTGCTAGCGTAATCTGTGCAATAACGCTATACTAGTTGACAGCTAATACTGATTGCTGATTTAATCACTCAGGAGAGTAAATCTCAGCGTTGCTTCTCTCGTGACAGCTCAGACGGAACTCCGTGCTCCATCTTTTCAATCCCAAACAGTGACAACAGGTGATGAATTGTCTGATTCCTCGGCTGCGGCAATATTGGATCAACTATATATTCCATTTATATGTAATATGTAAACGTAATGGAAGGTGGAATGAATGATCAAATTGATTATGATTTTTTTTGTATTTGCGCCTGTATATAGCATGTACGGCATTTTTAATAATACACCTGTATCGCTGATTTACTTTCACTTAAGATCCGACCAACGTGCCTGTGTTTTGTCATTGAACGTTAAAATTGTTGGTTGAAATTCGAGTTTAGTTCATCCAGCAATAAAGAAATTAATGTTTGACAATGCATAGCTCGCATATTAAGTTTATATTCAATTTCATGTACATGGTGAATACAGAAACTTGGTCATGCAGCTCACTCTACCAACTGCCATCACAACAATTACACGATATATTGTTATAATTAAGCTAATTTCTATGCATACGTAGAGGTTTTCAAGTTACATGCATCAAATTTGGCTCGAAATATATCAAAGCAAACTTAATCAAGTTGTATCATCAACATATCAGGGGATAGCCAAAGGTGAGATCTTTTGAATGATATATTGCTCGTATTCGACATCAATGTTTACAACAAGTTATAGGTGGAAATATACCGATCATGTTTTTTGTCTCCGCACAAAATCTGGTTTTACTCTTGTGGATAAATTTTCCAAGCTGTCATTATAGTACTATAAGTATAAATGAGCCAAAGAAAGTTGGTGTGTTTCTGGTTCCAGACACGACAGCTAATAGTATGTACTGTCAGCGATTCTATAGTGCTGACCAATCGCTTGAAAACAGACCAATACTGGGATGAAAACCAATCTTTTTGCACATAATTCAAGGACAGAAATTCCGATACTTGTGGCAGGGCCAGAGTGGAGAATTTTTCACTGAGCGTTTCCCCATGGGTACCTGATTGACTGTGCAAACAAATTATGCTAAGTTGGCTCAGCCAAAACGTCATTCGTGGAGACCATGGCCGACACAAATCGGAGGACGGATTTTCGTCCTGCCATGACAATAGGTCCTGCAAAACTTGGAACGTCGTTACAACGAAAGTATACTAGATGGGGTTTACGGCACTACGCCGCCTTCCCTAGCACCCTTCATTTGTCCCATGGGACGACTCTTTATTTCGCAAGTTAATAAAATACATCCGTGAGATGGCGTTAAACCCGCGCCATCAAGCAAAAAAGTTAAAAACAGGATCGCTGATATTTATACCTCTCACAGAGGATACAAAATGAAGTTGGGTCTGAGTGATATGTCAGTAGAAAGCCCTAACGTTAGGCTATGGAATGATATGAAAATCAGCAAAATTGAGCAAGTCCTCAGTGAGATGTATCCAACCAAAGTTGATGCAAGTAACTTGAAAACCCCTTCGTATGTATGTATTTGAAAAATAAACCAATTCTTAGCATTGAAGTAGCGTGTTAATTAAATTTACATTTGAGCAAATATGGAATTAAATTGTTGGCAAGTGAGCGAGACATTAAAGCTTTAAATGTGTTGTCATATCATATGCATCCGGTAGCATGTTCGACGCCACCAGTTACGATGCTACTGTCGGGAAAGTTATATGAAAATTTAGGTTAAACTCTTCCGGTTTAAATAGACAATGAAATTGGACATTAGGCTCTACAAGTGCAGAATATTGTTTACAAATCTAGATTCAATTAATCTTTGTGGGAATGTTTGGACGGCTATATTGACCAAGTGTGTAATAGAAAGGAAACATCATGTACGGGAAATCAGAAATTTTGGGTAAAGTGGACATTAGAATGAATTCAGTCATATTGTATTATACTATATTGATCAATGTGGATTAAATAATTGATAATTGAATTATGTATCAAGTGGAGAAGACATTTGCCGTAGTCGAGCTGAAGTTATTAGTCGATTAGAGTTATTAGTTGATGGTGACAAAATTGCAACCATCACGCAGATTTTGTGATCTCGGTGGAATAATGAGATTCCGACACCGCAATTTCTGTTTTGGTGTTATATGAATTTTGTGTAAGCAGCAGATCAGCCATTACTTTTGTGCTTCATTTGTTGTTGCAGAATAAGCCACGACATTCCCTAATAATTGAACTTTATTGCCTCAGTCTTGACTAAACATTTAACCAATTATTAATTTGACAAATATGCGACTACCTCCACGGAAAGATCTACACACTGACTAATCTATTATGCTTTTAATATTAGCCTTCCGCAAACGGCATTTAATTTTCTACTAAACCTTAGATCACATAATCCCCACCAAAACTTGATGTTTTAACGATAATCATAAAGCGGCTTTACCAAAAAATGGGACTTTGAAGGGTTGTCTGAGCGTCTTGCATTTTAACTCTATACACCGAATGCTCACAGATTTCTGACATGCCTAAATTTCACAAACGTATATATGCATTCTATTAATTGATTGATGTTAGCTATGTATTTTAATTCATAAATGAGGGTGTATTCCTGAAAGCAGAAAGGTCTATCACGACCCCTTTCGATTTCCCTTAAACTTTGATGGAGTATGAGGATGAACTAGATAATACAATTCCCAAAAGGTGAGCACTCAATATGTACGGATTTTGCAAAAATGCACAAAATGCGGAAAAGTGGATGTCCACTTTGTAGGTCGCAGTTATAAAGCTAGAGACGTGAAATTTGGCATGCATGCATAATGATGTAAATTTATAAGTGGAATGATGTGGCGAAGTTAGATTTTGAATTATATTAACCGTTTTTTGAATTAAAACAAAATTTCCATGATCGCGTCTTTAAGCATCGTTATGCTTAATGTAATATTTGATAGTAGCACGTATTCCATAAATGCGCTTCTTTCAACCGAATTTGGTCGATCGATAGTTTTTAATTTTGGATTAACCTTGGACTACTCCATAACTTGAAAAAACTTCCAAATTACTCGTTCCCAAACATATGTATATTCTATTTTATGAGGAGTAAGCCCTACAATGAACGCTTCGGTCGGTTTATAGCTTCGGTCAACGCCTTCATACGCATGTTAATAAGATTGACGTAGAGCTTATGCTCCACACTTGACAGGTATATCATATCTGAATAAAGCGTATTTCACTGCCTCTGTTGTCTGGGATAAGTCGATTGTTTTCATCACAATATCACGTCTGGGTTATCGGTTCTAGGAGATAAGGCATGTATTTATTCTAAGCCTACAAGTAGACATATTCTATCCGTTCGATCCAAAAAAAAATAATGTCAACATCAAGAGAGAAATAGTTTTTGATTCCTCGGTTATCATAACCTTGGTTCAACTTCCTCTTTCATTGATGTGTTTTATCTCGGTGTATGGCAAAGTTGAATGAATATCCAAATTGATTTACTTATTCAATTTCTGATACTTGTAATAGAGAAGATGTACTCCAATTTCCATAATATCGCTTTACGGTGTAATTTCGTTAACTCAAGATTATGGTGACCGCAGTGTCGCTAGTTCTAGAACTTAAAAATAGTTATTTTGGAGCCCATCAGTAGGTCAATCACCAACAAAATAAACCAATTTTGACGGTTCTCCGTTCGTAGATTATCTTCGTAAAATAGCGCGTCTGTTTATGTCTCAAAAATACTACACACATAAAAGTGCATACGAGCTGTGAGGAACATGAAACAGCATCAAACCACTTGCAACAACATGTAGATGATCCATTCGGGTAACATAGTAAATAATTCAATTAAATATTATGATTCAAGTTCACCAAACATTTCCTGATGCCATACTACCTGAATCATTCCGATGATTGTCATAAATTTATTCATTCAATGTTTAAGTATCAACTACCGCATATTAAGTGATTAAACTACCTGTCTGATTAAAAATATGATTTAATCTGCCATTGCCGTTAAGTAAAATAAACGATATTTTATGAATGCTTTTGGTTCGATTGCCATATGTTGTGTTTTATTGAGTCGCTACTGTACTTTAGTTACATATGAATTGTAACACTTGCATGACCACGCTGCAACTTTGGACCAATATTCTGAAGTACAAAACGAAACGGCTCAGTTAATCGATATGTAGAATAATTCATCATTTCCGTTTTGCCATGGTGAGTTTAAAATGTGTTTGGTTAAAACTGGTTAACATTTCTAACAAGAGTAATTGAGGCGTAAATCAGATCATTGAAATTTTAAAATTTCTTCTTTCTTCTCAAGCCTTCCTTAAATTTGTAGCCTAGTTTCATTCATCATAAATAACTTGATATTATATTAAAGTTTTGTAAATGCCATGCGCAGCAGACGTGCACATTCAAAATCCACTCCCCTCGCACTCGCCCTCACCAATTTTCCCAGTACTAGCCCTCACTCCACTCACCACTCAGCCTTCACAATTTCAACCCCTCCACTCGCACTCGCCCTCACGAATTTAAGAGTGTTAGTTTCCATTTAATTCACCACTCAATCCGTTAAAATTTGCGGCTTTGTATGCACAAATTTGTGTGAAAAAGAGTGGAAAAGTGCAGAAAAGGCAAAAAATGTACACAGAAATGTATTTATATTCATTTTTTCATTCATTTTTCTACTTAAAGTAGCTCAATTTCTTTGATTTACCTTTGATCTAGTACAGATTTTGCCCCACTCCACTCGCCCTCCACTCAATGAAGGTTAATTTTGAACCACTCACTCCCCCTCGCCCTCATCCCCCCCAAAAATCGTAGCCCTCCACTCGCACTCGCCCTCATGAGTGAGTGCGTGCACGTGTGATGCGCAGTATATACTGTTTGCACCTAAACGCCACCAATCTTTTTTTCAAGCTAGTCGGATTTAAATGTGGATATAGGTGTTTCATTCTGGTTAATGTTAGGTTCTGGAATCAATATGCTCCAAATACATATTAAATACTATTAGATTTGAAGGTACTCTGACGCAGCCTACCGCTTAAGCACATGCCTGCGCTTTATATATTTCTATGATGAAGTATGCAACCATGAGCACCTTCACCTAATTTACCAATGGAAAATAAATTGCCATCAATATGCTCAGACGACCACGACATTTACTTGCAGCGCATTTTATTGTTACGCAATTTTAAATGTAAATAAAATGGTAGCACAGTCTGTATTAAAATTGCAAACTTAATTTTAATAATTGAGCAATCTGAATGTCAGGGTCGGGTAGTATGGCCAGTAGGAGTTCCATGAACTTCAGCCCTATATGCGGCTAGTGAATTTGATGGGAATATGGTTATGTATTCAGTTAGTGTTGTGGCATTAATCGGTGAGAATCAGAAATCAATTTGTATTCAACAAACCAAATTACCAATCTATTGGAGTAAATGAAAGTAACTCAGCATTATCATTGTCACATTTTTGTCATTATTTTTAAGCTTTGATCACATTCTCTGTAATGATCTTTCATTGATCAACAGTAAATTAAAATATTCCAAAATTAAAATTTGATTCGCACAACTGGAAAACTCGATACTGAATTAACCAATTAAAGTGAGCAATAACCGATAAAAAATATATTGTAAGAATTTCAACGCCATAAAATGATACATTCATGTTGAGAAATTTTTTTAAAGTTCATAGATGAGTACGTTTTCCGAATGGAAGAGGCGGTTAGCAGTCAAAAGCAGCAAGTTCTACATGTAATGAGTTAGGCGATGTAATGTGATAATCTGGTTCTGATTCTGGTTCACAATATAAACACACATTGCCTCAGGTGATCAAGCAAATGCAATAAACTCCGTCACGATCTCGAATGAACATTGTGATAATATATTTAACTAACCTGTGAATCATAAGAGAAAAAGATTGCCTTTAGATTCTGTATCAGAAGCAATCATAAAACAATTTGGTCAAATCAGTAGGTTATTCTTATTACAGTTTATATCCTTTGGGTTATTTGGGTTATTCCAGCAGCATTTTTCTCCTGGTGGAAAATATTGGAACGGCAACTCACTGTGTTGCTTACTCCAGTAACAAAATTAGTGAGTTTTAAACATGTAAATCATTTATAAAATGGGTAATTCTATTGTGTGACATAAAGTTATTTTCAACTTCAATTGACAGGGAGCCAAACCAAAATTAGCATTGCGGCGAGCAAGAATTTGGAGATTTGGGGGGCGATTTTGTTCATCTTCCGCTGTTTGCACGTCTACTCTTTTCAACAAATTTCCAACTGGATCGGCCTGTAATTCATTTCAAGTAGCGGATTTTTCGCGAGGTATGGCTCTGTGTTGTGAGCAAATTTACACTTGAGCAGGAGGAGGACACCGTGTCCCGGACACGGATGTCGTCAACTAATTTACAGGGACGCAGTTGTAACCGCCTTACAAATGTTTTTCGATGCATACTGAATATGTAAAATGTGTAACCTTAAATGAAAATCAAAAACAAGCTAAACCAAAATGACAATAAGTGCAATGAAGTAATTTGTCGCTGACCTCTGTATTCCGTATTTGGGTATATGTCCAACAAATAACAGTTCTGCTTAATACAAAATATCAGCCATAAATAAACAAGGACCTTGCACAAATCGAGGATCTGCTTTTCAACGAAATGAAAAACAATTTTAACCACATCACATCTTACGTTGTGTTAAATCGGACTTTCAACAAAAAACCAGTGCCTCTGCAAATCTCTGTTTCCATATTTGACCGATGTCGAAGATCTTGAATCTCTGGCGTCTTGGTTAATCAGAAGCACGAAATCGTACTTTTCTCTCTGAATACCAGTCAGAATAGAAAAGCGGAAGAGCTCAAGATTACGTTTATACATATTGTATGATTTTTTCACAAGTTCGTAAAACAGGGAATGTAAATTTGCGTTCTATGAGGTTCACATATTCAAGCATGTGTTTTCATTTATCATAATATCTACACTTTTCCAAACATCAAACTTGAGGGATGGAAGATGTAATTTGGTTGTGAGTTGAAATTCCATATATTATTATGAACACTTTGTGAAAATAACATTTATTGTCAATGCTTTTTATTGGCATTCCATGAGATTTAGAAGGCGCGCATTTCATAGATAGCGCTACAAACCGAGATTTTCATTGGCACGCTTATTAACATTATATGTCGCGGTCAGAGTTTCCGCAAATGATACAAACAATTGAATGTAGCGTATGACATATGCTGTTGCATTGTATTTACAGGTGAGATTAAGGATTGAGGACGCAATGTCATGTTAGGACAATAGAATCTAAAATGTTTTGCAGAACGTCTTTCCTGATTATCACAACAACTTAGAGAGAACACTAATCATTCTGATCATTACGTTCCATAAAATTAGCGGCAAATTTTAAACAAAAGCATTTACAATTTCAACGCCACTAGTTTACATATTAGTCCGGGAAAGTTTATAATTTCTTAGGTTAGGTAGGTCGGCGGAATTTTCTGTATGTTAGATAAAGTTACAGTTGTTGGAGGTACAAACGTAGTGTTAACGACTCTTTGTTACATTTCGTAAAGGATTGCAAGATCACGCTACAACATTTCACAGTCGTTTTTTGTCTGGACTTCAACCGACAGCAAAAATTGATTTTCTACTGTTTACATGCCCGGATAGAGTAAGAAGCTGCGGTCACTTTGGTATGCCGATAAGGCCGCAACGATGCTTCTAAAGGTCAGGGGGTCAGGTCAAACTTTTAAGCCATAAATATTGAAAATTTGTAATAAATCAAACAGCTTAAATTATTTTAGAAATTTGTTTTAATATGACGATACTATATATAAAACTGCATCGGACTGCCAATTTTCACTAGTTTATGTGGAGAAATGTAGAAGTTATCACGTGTTTTAAGGAAAAAACGGCCATTTTTGAAATACGATTATCTCAGATTTGCCAAACTTTCCGCAATGTTTGAAACATGTCGCGTGTGCGGAAAGAGTTGTACTTTAATATTATAAAAGAAGTTTTTGCGGAAATTACGGCAAATACGAAATAATTGAGTTTTTGTGATACCTCGAATTGTCATGTTCATACGTGTACAACCCCTTATCGCCAAATATGTATGGTGAAGTTTATCATTTTTATATACGTCTTTCACTTTCTGCAACTATTCCGATAAAAGATTTATCACGTTGAAAGACGTTAACAGAAATTGTGCAGGTAATATTTAGCTAAAAGCGTGTTTGGAAATGATAAACTTCACCATACATATTTGGCGATAAGGGGTTGCACACGTATGAACATGACAATTCGAGGTATCACAAAAACTCAATTATTTCGTATTTGCCGTAATTTCCGCAAAAACTTCTTTTATAATATTAAAGTACAACTCTTTCCGCACACGCGACATGTTTCAAACATTGCGGAAAGTTTGGCAAATCTGAGATAATCGTATTTCAAAAATGGCCGTTTTTTCCTTAAAACACGTGATAACTTCTACATTTCTCCACATAAACTAGTGAAAATTGGCAGTCCGATGCAGTTTTATATATAGTATCGTCATATTAAAACAAATTTCTAAAATAATTTAAGCTGTTTGATTTATTACAAATTTTCAATATTTATGGCTTAAAAGTTTGACCTGACCCCCTGACCTTTAGAAGCATCGTTGCGGCCTTATCGGCATACCAAAGTGACCGCAGCTTCTTACTCTATCTGGGCATGTAAACAGTAGAAAATCAATTTTTGCTGTCGGTTGAAGTCCAGACAAAAAACGACTGTGCATTTGGAGGCAATGTTCTGAAATAAAAAACGACATGACCAAGGTAATGACTATCCAGGAATATCATCATTTAATTATTCACTAGTCCCAGTCATTCTATTCTGCGAATGGTTTCAACTTGTAATCAATTTCCAACGAGATTTATTCATACTCTAATTAGAGAATACAACTTTAAAATTTCGTCTTACTTGTTGAGCCATTGTCAAATATGTAACCTAGGTTCATTCTAGGCAGTTAACTTGAGATTCTATAAAACTTTGCTAAATGCAATTCCAAGTATTTACTGTTAGCACGTGAATGTCACCAATCTTTATTTCAAGCTTGTTGAAATTAAACCTGAACATAGGTGCCTGTCATTTCTTGTGTATTAGGAAGGCTAAAGCTCTATATGAAAAGGTAGAATGGAAGTTGTAATTCGAGTCGAAATGTAATACAAAATTGAACGTAAAATGGAATTATTAATATCCTAATTGTGAACATTCAATGTGATATGAATTGCATAGACAGCTAGTTTCTGTTAAAGTCATGCATCACAAAATCAGCATAGATCATAACTCATTTATGTAACGTTGATTTTCTATCCACTTTTGCTTACTCGCAGGTTCGTCAAGCCACATCATCTAGATTGAAACACATGTTTGCATTCAACGTATTTTAAAACATTTTCAATTTTTCAAACCCTGCAAATATAAGAACAGTTACATTGACAAATAATGACATTATATTATAATATTTATTAGCATAAAACAAAGGATATTTACATGGAATGCCTTATTTTTAGCATACATAAAGGGTGTACAAATGCAATTGCGACTTTGAAAAACGTTTATTGTCTAGAAACGTGATTGACCAATGTATGGGATGCCTACATATTTAAAATCTCCATACTTTAAACTATGAAAGGGTACATGGTTTTCGATCCTACAATGCCATTGTATACTATTTCTCTGACATTCTTAATGGCACTGTTCGTATCCACTTTTCCCGAATTGTGTACTATTCTCTTGCTAATATTGATACAAATAATAGTGAATCCCCTTAGACTCTTGGGTACGTTAGGTCGCTTGGTGTATCCCGATTTGCATAATGCCCAGAATCTTTCAAAACCTTTATCTTGGAGAACGTAGGGGACATTATAAAATTTCTGGACGATATCGATGTTTTCATCAGTAAGGCACTGCATGACAATATTCGCATTATAGGCTGTAGTAATGTCGGCCCGAAAAAACTTCTTCGCGATTGTAAGGCCTATCGATGCCAATAACAATCGCACCTGGACGCATTCCCTCAAATACACTTTACCGGTGTGAAAGATAAGGCTCTGATACGTTACCGTTTTGGACCAGTACCTGCCAAACCAGGACTCGTTTCGAAACTTCGCTTCTGATTTCACTTTTGCTGTACCTGTAGCTTCGTTAGGGTCGGCCGCTTGAAAAAATGTCCATCCTGGTAGGTCCTGGGGTCCCAGAGCGCGTACGTTTCATCGCCGATTTTCTAATTTTTAGAACGCATTTTTTCTGAATCCGACTATACCCAGTTTTTGCGCGCTGCTCCTGATTTCTAGTCTACTTCGACGCGGCCGTATTCGTACAGGATTTAAAGCCAAACTTCTAGTCTTTAATATACGTCAATGTTTGTGGCCTAAACCGAACTTTATTAGCAGCGGCACGGACGGAAGTAGATGTGTTCTGTTTAAAAGTCTTCTCAACTCAATTCATCATTCGGACGGTCCCCATGGAGACAGGTCGACCTATACATTTGATGTAAATAGTGATTTTTGAAGCCCAAAACCTCACGATGATTTAGTATATAATGCCTTTTTGTTTTATGTCACATTTAAAATTGTTCACGGTCATGACCTTTGACCTTTCATCGAAATTTTTAAAGTGTGAAATGACGCGTTTTTGAAACTCTTCGTTCGCCTTGGTTTTCATGTGGAAGGTAGTGGAAAAGAAACATGAAAAAGTTGTACTGTATAGTTAAATGCATCAGGAATCTGGATCTAACATGGTTTTGACTTGTCGTAGCTCTAGATGTATCGTATCGCCTACGCAAATGAGTCGCAATTACATTTGTACACCCTTTAACCTGATTCCGTTTCATAAATTTGATTAATAAAAATACGGGAACGAATCAACAACGTATTGCAAGGTGTAGCTACGATTATAGTGTGTTGGATTGAACTTGATATTGAGTTAAATTCCTGACATTTAAGTGAAAAACTCATTTAACCAAATGTGTACGCACAAACCATTGAACAAGGGCTTATTTGTGTAACGTTTAAGAACTTCAGGCACGTCAATCGTAACATTGTTCGACGTCATCCGGTATTACTATGACACAGAACTGGATGTATTAACTAGATTCGGTTATTGCCTCTTAAATACGTAAGTGCAAACATAAAAGCCAACTGAAGCGAGTTGATAAAAATTTTATTCACGAATACCAAATGTTTTCAAATACATTAGTCATTTTGAGCAGCATCTAGTTTTATTTACATGCAAATGTGTCAATAACACTCGGACATCAAATATTACGGGTATTACGTTGTCCCCAAGTACGGCTGAGCGCTTGCGTATTATTGATGTGTTCGACATTTTGTGCTCTATAAATTGGCGTTATAGAACGACAACGGTCATGTTCATTTTTAATGACTGTACTTAAATATTAGGCTATGAATCATACAGTTACAAAAGCTTCTACTGCGCTTCATACATCCGAGGTAAACGTATATTTACAATTTCAAATGTTGCCAGTTTTTACATATATCCACATTTAAATTGAGGCATAAATGATTGCTGCATATCTTGTATTCAAATTTCGTCAAATACTGACAGCAGCCGTACAAGCTTTGCAATCGTTACATCATGTAACTTCAACGTTACAAATTACCTCTTCAAGCCATTTGCATATAAAATGTACTTCAGGTGGACAGTGTTTGGTGGTTGGTCGCAATATTGAAGCAAGTTGGCAAATCTGATAAGGATTTGTTGTTCCAGTCGACCATCACGATTACTATCTATAATACAAAGGTGTTGCTAGCAGTTGTTTTTTAAACGATGCCAAAACAGTTGTCTCTAAATCATTTAACCCAACGACCATTTGGTGTTTAGTTTTGGTCATGCAATATTTCACTACATTAGAATCTGGCAAATATGAGATTGTTTTCAAGACAAGTCCATGGCAAGTTTGCCATGAGTTTATTCATTTTCTCATGAACTGCTTTTCAAAATATTTTCAACGAAAAGGCATTCAATTTGCTAGCTAAAGCGCCATCAGCATGAACTCCCATCGTCATTTACTTTGTATCAAAACAGACACCCAGACAGGACCGACAAATCTCCCACGGAGGTTACAGCTCCGTTTCACTATTTTTCGCATACAGTCGTCAATGTTACTCAATTGACTCCAATTCATACTAAGGTTGCCAATTGTAATGTCAGCTTATGCATATATGAGATTTCAGGCAAAAATAATATGACCATTCCACCACCACCGCATGTAACAATGCTAGAGTTGTTGCGGACTAAACAATAAAATGTAATAACGTTGTTATCATTTACTGGTCATGACTGTGAGTGCATATAATAACTTCTGTAAATTTTGGTGTATGAATTGAGCAAGCTCAATTATTTATATACGTATATTGCAATTAAGACGATCGCCCAATATAGTATGGGCAGGTTTTCAATATCCAGGGATACGCTTGTTGATCATTTTCAAAAGTGCACCGAACCAATCAGCAACTTCGATGAGATGTACGCATACTTCTTAAGGCAACGTGAGAAAATTGATAAAGCGAAGTGGATATTAGAGCAAAGTGAGACTTTGATCAATAGTATTTTTTGGGTTGGGACGGATTCAAAACTGTAATGAATTCATAATTTCAATAACCATGGTTTAGAAACAGAATATTGCTCAAAGAACGTCATAATGCTTTCAGAGTGGCATAAGTGCCATTATTGAAGCAATTTTTTAATGGCTACATAATGCGATTTAAACGGCACAAATTATAATTTCCGTGTTGGATGAGTTTTGCATTGATAGCAGATAGCTCGATCCACCACCTTCTGCGGAATACGTCACACAGTTGTAACGTTTATCGTTACGCTACCACCACATAAGATGAGACGGAGAGTAAGCTATGCACTGTCTACTCGCCGCAGTCAGGAGACAGCTTAGAAAGTTAATGCCGCGTTTTTCAATAACTGCCAACGTAGCACCGCGAGGAAAGCAGCGGCCAACGAGAGAAAGAAGATGGCAAGGAGAGGAGCGGAGGAATTCCAAATCAGTCGTTATCGAGTCGTGTGGAAGTCGTGAAGAGAGTCGAGTCCTGTTTGTGTATCTGGAATGAGATTGAGAAGAACAGCATCTCACAAGAGTAGTAAAATTAAATATTTCACGAAGTGTTAATTGTTCAACATTAATTGATAAGTTAAGCTCTATCATTTATTAATGAGTAGCTGACGAGCGTTATCGAGATCAAGATTCCTGTGTGGGGTTCTGTGTGAGGAATAAACTGAACAAGGAAAGAATACATTTCACGCATAATTATCATCATAATTAACAATGTGATGATGGATTTGTAGGCTGCTGGAAGGTGAAATAGCCAGGCAGAGAATTCATTAAATAATTGTCATTTTTAATAGTTTCATCAGCAACAAGTGAAGCACAGGCCAGCAGACGCTACACAGTTCAGAAATAATATTAATAGAACTTTATTGTAGTAACCTTAAGGTGCCAGAAATGTTTAACTAAATATTAAACACGGACAAATTTGTAACCTTATTCACGACAAGATCTTCCAAACTATTACCCACATGAATATAAATTGAACGAACGGAAAATAATTCTTGCGAACAATACCCTTTAGTTGACAACAGCATTTAAGCGAACAATTAATTGCAAAGACCCATTTTACAAAAATCTGATTAAAGGCTGCGGTGGACACAATGTTACGTTATGATGAACATAATTCAATTATTCTCGATTTTGGCAATTGCTCATTGCGGACAGTAATCAGTCTGGTCTTCAAATTCCATTAATTTTTTGCAACGCGTTAATATATATTTTGTAACATTTCAGCGCCAGCATATCCGATAACGCCGCCAGGAAGGTTATGTAAAGATTCAGGTTGAAGGTTCGCAGATTTCGTAAGTTGATGAAATTGGAAATTAAGACCTAAAATTAGTGAAAATTTTATACAAATCGAAATTCAATTCAGTTTGATGTTACACTGGACGGAAATGTTGACGGAAAGTATAATTGGAAGGAATCACCATTAACGGGAAGTAAGAAATATTAGATAAAGTCAACATTAAAACGAAATCAGACTCGGTTCAATTGTATTCTATTAGTTGATATGGATTTTATAATTGATAATTTGGGTTATTAAGTTTTAAATAGAGACGACAATCGTCCAAGTCGAATTGAAGATATTTTTCGATAACGTCTCGATTATGAACATATGGCAACAATCACGGAAATTTTGTAATCTCGGTGGAATGATGTCATTTTGGCACCTAAATTTTTCTTTCTGCTCCCCGCTTTAAAAAAATTGTAACCCAGAGTCATTCATGGAAGATGCCTTGAGCTTCTATGAAACTTCAGTAAGTGCCGATTTCACTGTCAGCACTTGAACGTCACCAATATTTATTTCACGACTGTTTAAGCTAAATGTGAGTTAGGTACGTATCTCGCATGGTCTTCGGCAGGTTAAAGCTCAAAAAAGGATACAATTAAATTTACATTTAATTAATAGTCGGACCGAACACTGATAAGAAATTAAACAGAAAATGGGATTATAAAAGTCCGAACAGAACATTGATTGCGATAAGAAAGGCATACGCAGCTAGATTCAACTAAACCAGCCCTGTAATATAATGTGGTTTATTACTGTGAAATTGGGAACATAAATCGGTATTCAGATATAACCATGCCTACGAAGACGATTCTACATTTAATGCAGGCATGCAAGTTTTTCAGAATATAAAATATACAAAGCGCTCAGTCGTGCACGTAGCCGAACTACTATCAATATAAGTTTGTATGATGTGCTGGTGACGAAGAGATGTTGTAACTGAAAATAGTATACCAATTAAATATGGTAATAATACTGACAGCATTGAGACTAAACCAACAAGTGATAATAGTTCAAACAAGTAAACGAAAAATCAAACGGAAACCAACATTTTGCGGTTAAACTTTTTATGTTAAGAGATGCTATGTAACACAATTACGTACATTTGTAGTCAAGCAGTTGTGGTTTGGTGTTAAGTAAAAGAGTATACATAAGCGTTTCCCATCCTCCCAAATCGTTTCCCAAATGCATGAAAAATTGTCACCAAATAAAATCGGAACATCCGTTAATGTAGATATATAGTAAGTGTAAGAGTGTGTGTTCTACTAAACTAGTGAATAAATGGAATTTTTGTATACTAATGACGTGGTATTTCCAGGATCGGAAAGGTGACGTCAACTTTTTTGGGAAAATTTGTTCTGAGTTAATGGGAAATTAGAAACAGTTGAAATAAACTTATTCTCAAAATTTAAGTCCTGTAGTATACATATTTTAGAAAATATGAACATTTTGGTCTTATCAAAAATGACAAAAAGTTTGCAAGTTATAGAGCTCACGGTTTTTAAGATAGAAATCTGAGATTTAGCACAGACGTAGTTAACTAAAACAGAAAATATGCGATTTTTTATTTTTCTCAAATTTTGTCGTTTCAAAAAGATTTCATCAAAAGTTTTTTAATTTTAACATTATTGTACAGTTCCCACACTCCGACGCCAAAAATGTAATACATGACCACAAAACTGAATTTCGCGACACCCACTGCATTTTAAAGTAGAAATGTCAGAAAAATGACTTAATATTAAGTCCTTTTAAAGGATATGCACATTATTGCGATTTTTCTTACCTATAAACAACTTTCACAATTAAAATTTGACTCAATTTCCCTTTCATTTTTCAAATTTTTATCTAAAAATACACTGAGTGTCGCGAAATTCAGTTTTGTGGTCAGGTATTACATTTTTGGCGTCGGAGTGTGGAAATTGCAAAATAATGTTAAAATTAACAAACTTTTGATGAAAACTTTTTTAAACAACAAAATTTAAGAAAACTAAGAAAATCGCATATTTTCTATTTTAGTTAACTACGTCTGTGCTAAATCTCAGATTTCTATCTTAAAAACTGTGAGCTCTATAACTTGCAAACTTTTTGTCATTTTGAATAAGACAAAAATGTTCATTTTTTCTAAAATATACACACTACAGGACTGATATTCGGAGAATAAGTGTATTTCAACTGTTTCTATTTTCCCATTAACTCAGAACAAATTTTCCAAAAAAAGTTGACGTCACCTTTCCGATCCTGGAAATACTACGTCTAATTTGATTTGTTTACAATCTACATTAATGTGGGCACGCATAAACCCGAAAAAAATTCATGTAGTGATTTGGGTGAATCGGGGTACTTGGCCAGTTGATTTTGACCGACAAGCTTCCTTCTTGCGAGCGCTACCACCCATTTATTTGATCGATTGGAACTATGTGAAACGATATAGTGGGCAATAAGTATCGTCGTAAAATCTACTGACTGATGGAAAGACCGATATTCAATTGCATAAATCATCCCTCTCCAAAATGTAGTGTAGGTCAATAGAAATGGTGAATATATTATTATTTTATTTGTCTGCTACAGAAGAATTCAAGTGTATAAAGTTTAAAACTAAATAATCATTACCGTGCCAGCTATATGTTTTACTACAACAAAATCACATGCCATTTCTTAGTAAACAAACTTTAATGAAGTAAATATTTTAATTAAGTAATATTCTATTCTATTACATCTCAACTTTACAGCCATAGTATTCAATGAACAAATTATTTGACAGACAAATACTTCCAGTATTATTTTCGTCGTCGTTTGGAGTTGTTGCCGCCTCTTCCTCTGGGGGTTTGTGATGTACTGGGGCGCTTCTTCCCGTCATCTTCTTCGTCATACTCCAACGGGTCATCCTCCGCTAACTTGTGTCTATCGTCCCAAAGTATCTTTTGATTGTACTCCTTGTAACTATGTACAATGCCAACCGTTTGATCGACCTCACTTCCGTCTAATCCCCGGTGCAAGCGCATACATCTTCCAGCAAACTGGCTGAACAAAATCCTGCCTTTCGTAATTTTTCGCAAAATTACGCAAGCAATTACATCATGGTTGTCATATCCTTCCTTCGCTACTCCACATGTTACCGCGACCTGAATATTCTCCTTGGTGAACCGTTCCAGGTCTTCAGGTTTTCCTCCCAGTACGGCAATGGCAAAATCGTCCCTCCCCATTTTAGCGTTCATAAAAGTTACCAATTTATCCGCCTCGTCTTTGAGACGAACCAGTACCATTGCTTTGGGTGTGGTGATCCGAGGCTCCAGATTCTTGTTATCCCTAAAGATCTTCAGTATATCCCTAAGAACATTATCGTGTGTAGCTTTACTGGATGATTCTGAAAACTTACAAACCCTGGTTGTGTATCCTACAGTGTAAACAAAAAATAAATAAGGTTTCAACAATTTAGTTTGTCCTACCACGAATGGTGTATATGGCAATTTATGACTTAAACATATTTGCTATTACTCTGAATTCTATCCAGTGAAATTTCGTAAGCAATTCTTCTCAGTGCCTCGTCACCGGTACCATCACCGGTCTCGTCACCGGTACCAAGTATGAACTGCTGCCGGCCATTAATAAACTTATATGGTGTCGCAGTGAGAAAAATGATTCGTTTCACCTGAGCAGGGCTCGGCTTACGAAATTCCTCCAATATATTTTCCCATGTCGCGGCAGGAAAATGGTGAGCTTCGTCCACTATCAATGTATCAAACTGCTTGAAAAAGTTCTCCACATCTTCTATTATATCTTTGTTTCTGTACCTCAAACTCAAGGTCGTCGTGGATCTACCGCCAAACTTTTGGGCATTGACAATGTACAAATTTCCGGACCGTTTACTCATATCCTGTTTACCCTCAATTATCCTGACATCCTCGAGTAGACCGTTAAGTTGTTCTCGCTTTTCCGCTTCATCTTCACTCACCATGCCAAGTTGCTCGAAGAAACCCTTCCGTTTCAAGTCGTCACCGAATGCAACCCGAAGCTGCTCACTAATAACCGTGGACGGGGTGATAACCAGAACTTTTTTGGAACACAGGACATATGGAAGCAGAACGATCATCCCTGACTTTCCGGAGCCCGTTGGAGCAACAATAAGTACTGGCTTGATTGTATAGTCTTTGCCACTCATCAGCGTTTGGATTCGCTCAGCTTCATCCTGGAGCAAGAGGCGCTTTGTTTCCAATACTGCCTCAATTTGGTAGGTATAAAGAGGAGCGTCGCCTGACTTGAGATAGCCCTCCAGTAGTTTGGTTACATCAGTCGAGTTTGTTTCATATTTGGACTTTGCCGCTTTAACAAATGCTAATGCACCTCCAGGCATCTTGTACCTGTGAAATTAAAATTATGTCAGCTGCAGTTTTTTTTTTATTTTTAAGCTGCAGCCATATTATATAGTGCATCGAACTAGGGGAAAGTATGGATGAAGGATTACTGGCACCTTAAAACGATATGTCCATTGGATCCTGATACATAGTTGGGTATTGTAGGTTTAATTTAATACCCTCTATTTCAGTCAGACATTTCGAGCTATGAAGACGTATTTGAGTTCTCATTGGTGACGTCGTAAAATGCTATAATTTGCGACTTCGCATTTTACTCGTTGTACCAGTCAAAATCATTGACAATAAATAAAATTGACCATAACTGTCTCAAATTCAAGTAAACTATAGCACTTAAGACTTTCAACTGCAAAGAAAAACCTAAACCGCTAATGTCATACTAGTGCATTTATCATGATCTCAGTTAAATCATATACGGATCGCCAGGTAACATATAGGAGTCGGAGTCTCAGCATAAACATGCTTCCATTCGTGTGTGACACTCAGAGTTTATACATGGAAGAGAAGTAATCATTCATTTGATTATTCGAGACTACACTTCTCAAGACTTCCAAACCATCCAATTTAATGAAAACCACAGATTTATCCCGCTCATTATTGCACATGATATTATCTGGTATCATTCAGCAGGCAGTGTTATTTATTTGTTAGCTTATGTGACATTAACTTGACCATGTACTCATTGTAAATTGCATCTAGAGTAGGGTGTTGCTGAAAATCATCAAGCTGCCTTGACCAAGACAATTAAAAAATGTAAAGACAGTTTAATATACTATAGGATGTGTACATATATAAATACAAAACATCCAATATGTTATATGATGTATGTACTAAATGAGATATCACACATGACATTCAACATTGCAAAGCAAGGATTGTTGCTCAATTGTGAGTGTTCGTAATAAAATACATTTCAAGTATGTGCCACATCGACATATAAATGTTTTCCTGCTTTTCCCAATGTAAATGTGACGTCGTATTTCCAGGATCGGAAAGGTGACGTCAACTTTTTTTGAAAGTTTGTTCTGAGGTAGTAAGAAAATTGGAACCGTTGAAATACACTTATTCTCAAAATTTCAGTCCTGTAGTGTGATATTTTAGAGAATATCGACATTTTTGTTTCATCAAAAACAAGAAAAAGATTGCAAGTTATGGATGTCACAGTTCTTGAGATTTTACATGGACGTAGATAACTAAAGTATATAATATGCGATTTTTTCTTCAATTTTGTTGTTTAAAAAAGATTTCATCAATAGTTTGTTAATTTTAACATTATTGTGCAATTTCCACACTCCTACGCCAAAATTGGAATACGTTACCACAAAACTGAATTTCGTGACACAGTATGTATTTTTAAATAGGGAAATTCAGTTTTGTGGTCACGTATTCCATTTTTTGCGTCGGAGTGTGGAAATTGCACAATAATGTTAAAATTAACAAACATTTGATGAAATCTTTTTTAAACAACAAAATTGAAGAAAAATAAGAAAATAGCATATTTTCTACTTTAGTTATCTACGTCCATGCAAAATATCAGACTTCTATCTCAAGAACTGTGGCCGCCACAACTTGCGAACTTTTGGTATTTTTGATAACACAAGATATATGCATATTTTCTAAAATATGAAAACTACAGGGCTGACATTTCGGGAATAAGTGTTTTTCAACTGTTTCTATTGTCCCATTAACTCAGAACAAACTTTTAAAAATAAGTTGACGTCACCTTTCCGATCCTGGAAATACCACGTCATGTACACTTTTTCAAATGAGGCTAATAGCCTCATTTGAGAAAGTGTACATGTATATTGTGTATATTTCCTTGTCCTTTCCTTGGAAATCACTTATCGTAGTCTATATGTTACAGCGGCTTTATATTGAGAACTAAAACCCCATCAAAGGATTTGCGAGTAGGCTGAGAACAATGAACTCGCATATGCCAGGATTCTTACATGATTTTGTATGATGTACAATTGCCGATATGCAAAAATTATGATTTATAAAAAACGGTACAAAAATGGTGGTTGGTCGTTAATAAATAAATCACTTATTTTTAGGCCACATGCTGACATACTTATTTAAAGAATTCGTCATGAAACTAACGTTCTGAAATTCCCTTCAGAAACATTTACATTGTACCGGAAGCATGTTTTGTTGTTGATGTCAACACCGACTTCCTCGAAGAAAATGAGAATGAAGAAAATGAAAATTGTAATATTATATTGCTCAGCATTTGTACTCATATTATTAACTCAATTAATATAAAAAATCCCTAATATATAGAAGTTTTTGCTAGTTATAAGAAGCGTTTTCTATTTTAAAATACCTAATAAATTTAGGAAGGAAATGTTAAAAACTTACCTTCACTGAACCAATGAGGGGTGTCTTGAACTGCAACGATACAATGGAACGAATTTTTTCCTTGAATCTTCTGCTACTTCTAAGCTTATGTCCGAACCTGTGCTCACACGTAACTGCCGAGATCCTCATTCATGGGGACGATCAACATTTGCTTGCAAAAATTTGCTCATGAGTGTTCACAGGATGTTTATATAGTTAATCTCACACTGGTATAAAACATTCATATGCGATGATAACCAAAGCTTAATATGAAGCTCATGAATCATGAATTTAATACACAACTGACTACATATTTTTGCAGACAAAACCGGAGTAAACGTTGACTGCTGAAAACAATGAACCAATTTTGCTTTGAGGTGTTAAATAACCGGCGCCGAGTTGTGACTCAATGTACTGCCTTTTCTTATCAGGCAAACTACGTGAGTGCTTTGACGTGTAGAGTTATCAGTGTATGTGTTGGGAAGAACAAGGAATTATAAATAATTTTACACATTGGAATAAAAAATGGAATGTATATGTAAATAAGGTAATGTCAATCTGCACATTGCGGTATGTCTACAGATCAAATGAAAAAATTTACGATTGCAACGATTTATGACGCCAATGGACAAACAATATCAGTTTATGATTCCTGAACCAGTCATCATTATTATCCAACTTGTGAGCCAATGATGACTAACTAATCGACGCAAAAGCTGGCTTATCTTTATCATTTGCAAAAGGAATTATCGGAATAAATTGTTATGGCTGTTAATGTTACCAGGAAATGATGATTAAAATGGATCATAATTGTTTGTGGACAACAAACAAAGCTTTCATAAATCCCATTTATAACCGTTTCGACTCGTGCATAAACAAATTGATGCGACAGATGAACTACGGTTGCAAATATCTTGTTCATTACTACTACTGGTGATAGCAACGCTCTTAGTAAACCCAAGCAAATACGGTACTTTTTTGCAATTTGTTTGTTCTGTCCCAGCAAACATGTATGGCGCCTTCTCAAGTCATATGTACACACATTTTGTAGATTGAAATGTGTGGTGGTTTATTTTGTACATGTATGTGTGAGCAGTGTGTCAACAAATCCATGTACGTTTTCCACGACATTGGAGCCAGTCACAAACATATTCCTTCCTGATTGCAATGTTTGTCTTGAAGCCAGTTAATGTAGTAAGCAGTTTTGAAAAGAAATGTTTCAAGGTATGCGCAACATATAATAATTACGAAAAATTGGTTAAACCCAAAATTTGTTTCGATTCCATGTCCACAGTAATTTGAAGAGAACATAAGATAGGAAACATGAGGGAGATTTGAACCACTGGCAATATGACATTTTTAGGTATTATTTCAAGGAAATGAGTATTGCGCGTAGTTCCATATGCCAATTTACGTTGAAATAATTTTTTAAATGCATTTTTATAAATATAGGGAATTTCAAATATTGACCTCTCCAACACCCACTACGGTTCAAAACTCTGCCTATTCAATTCTGAACATCTTGCCAAATTTCAGCCAATTCCGCAGAAAATCGTGGAAGAAATACTGTGCCCGCTTAAAAACTGTTTTTCTCAATATCACATTTTCAAAAAATCACCTGAGCTAATCCCTCATTATTTTACTCAAGGAACATTGCCATATCATTACTTTCTGTTTTTCACACACTCATCACA
The DNA here is from genome assembly GCA_004115045.4 of Sinella curviseta. Classification (NCBI taxonomy): domain Eukaryota; kingdom Metazoa; phylum Arthropoda; class Collembola; order Entomobryomorpha; family Entomobryidae; genus Sinella; species Sinella curviseta. The sequence goes on along the minus strand of CM023199.3, from coordinate 10,518,145 downwards.
TCTCAATGTATTCTGGCTTTAGGGGTTTATTCTATTTTAAACAGCATTCCGTATAATCTTATCTATGGCCATACTCAGCATTCCAACTTTGTAATACCTTCTAGGTAGTAACAAAAAAAACAAATGGATTCGTAATAAGACGAACGAGGAAGTTAAGTTTTGATGTGTATGGATTACTAGGTTGCATTTGTTTGTCCATCAAATTTTTATTTATTGAGATTGAGAAGGCGATTAGTCATTTGTTCAAGTAAAAATTACAGTACATTTCGCCCCGTGAAACAGGCGTAAAATTGCGCACTGGCGGAAGAGGATACCCCTACATTTATACTAGTAAAATTCAGACATATATTGAACACATTATTTTGAAGGTAGTACTACCATGGATTATAATTGTTTTAGTGTAGCGCGCATCACATTATTGAATGCAAGGGATTATTATCGTAGGATACGACGTAAATTTAATTAACGAATACTTTGATTGCCAAGTAGTTCGTAAATATGTTTTGGAAAAGTATAAAATTCTTATACAATTCGTACCACATGATGATAGATAGAAAGCTGTGCTTCTGTGGATGGAACCCAAGTATCAAGTTCAATGATCAGTGTCAATTTTTTGTCAATTCCGTGTTACGATATTATTGGAGGAAAAAACGTCGACCATGACAAATTTCATTTTGTTGCATTCTGATAACTTGATTATAAATTTTCAGAGCTACACATGCATATTCTTATATAATAAGATATTCATAAATATTTGTCCATAAAAAGTAACACAATCAGAATAATATGGAAAAATGTGACGACTATACGCATGTATCGTAACGATACTATCGTTATATATGGGATAAGCCTTAATTACTGCCCAACACATCTTTGGGAACAATAATATCAACCCGCGGCATTGTTGCCTTGTCACGGCTTATCTTAGCAGCACCATCTGGCTGTCGGACCATAAAAATGTACTTATGCATGATATGATAATATGCTGAGCATATCACAATGGTGTCACCATCAAAGTAAGAACAATAAAGATAAGTATACAGTAATGTATCTATAATGTGAATAGTCACCGAGTATGGATAATTCATTTGATTCGTCATTTTATATTCAACTATATTTTCACGATGTGATAAGCCATGTTATGTACATATTTATGTGGCAAGATGTGTAGGATAAGTAAATATAAAGGTAAATATCGATGCTGAAAATGGAATGAGCTTCAGATTTTGCATAAACATTGCAATGCGTTGAAATGAATTTCGATTAGATATTTTAGTGTATTTATATTCTTGTAAGTAACTAAGGTGGTGAAGCAAAATCTCGGCGAGTTATCGTGTGATAACGGTACGCTTAGAGAAAATCTGATGTTCCTTAAAAACTACTGGCAAAATTACAAGATTTGGAGAAAAATGTTGAAACGTTAGAAAGTCGCGAGGCTTCAAATTCGTCCGAAATGATATGCAATAAGCGATTAGCTGCCTTCGTATTGTCAATTAAAAAACAAATGAAAGTTATGGGCAATGAAATAATTTCATTAAAGGATGAATTTCATACACTTGAAAGATGCCACTCAAATAAACTTGAAGCTACAAAAGTTGCAGATTCTCAAATCAATAATAGTAAAATAGAATTTCAGCCTGCATATGCTCAGCAGATGGTTGAGAAAATATATAAGAATACCATATACAGAAATGATATTTTAACAGTGAGAAATTTAAGTAGCATGACCATTAACGTGACAAATGACACGAAACCAGTTAAGGATTCCGAATCGACCTTGAATAATAACGACCGCACTCAAAATAAAATAATTGTAGATATAAATTCGAATCCCCCGCTGAAATAACCAAATCCCGTCGCCGCACCAAGTAATTTACCAATGAAGGACAATATCACAGACGTAGATGACTCATAGTCAGTGTTAGGGTGTGGCAGGAATGTTAAGCGGAATGCCAGTTAAAGTTAAAGTAGAACATGCCATGTGTGTGAAGAAAAAAAACAATTTTACAAAATCAAAAATCAAAATTCACCCCACAGCACACAAATTTCATTCTCTTATGTATTACTATCCAATATTATTATGCTGTTCATAAATAGTCCCGTAAACCGTATGTAGGTTTTCATATGTGCAAACACATTATTTCAAAATGTTTCCGACAAAAATGTATTCACTTTGTTAGCTAAAATACTGTCAATATTCAATATAAACAAAATCTTCATCTCTGACGCGTATGGACTCTGTCGATAGTTAATAAGTAATGACGTCACTACTAACTTCGATTTGAACTCATTATTAGAATGCCTCGGTCATAATTTTATAATTAAAACAGGTACATATTAATAATTATTTGAGTCGAAGAGACATTTCTTTTTGAGTGGAAAAAATAATCGTTTGTGTATAACTTTTTATTTGTGTTGGGTGTTAAAAGTTCATAATACCATTTCATGCAATAATTTTTGATTTTAAGACAGAATAATACCAAAAAATTCCAACTTGATAAAAATGAAAAGGCCGACAAATTACATGCCTTTAAGATATGTGTAACCAACTGATGAATTAACCAATGATGACTTTGTAATTCTTTGACGTCAAGAAAATTATGTTGCCTGAAATTTTTTATGTTAATTAGGAATGGTGCCTGTCTTCTATTGGCCCTATGAATTAAAAATTGATTTGCTGGTTAAATTTTAGGTTTTGATTTTGTGAACGTTCTGTAAGTCATTAATGCGACAATGCGTTAGCCCATTAATGCGTTTCTTTCAGTATAATACGTTCGCCTACATTTCAACATATGCAATATGTATCATTCATTTCAGCAGTATTTGTTTTCATTGATGGGAAACCAAAGACAATCTTGTGCGCAACTTATTTAGATGCTAGATATATACTTTATGGACATGATAAACGAAATTTAGCTTGGTTCGTTTGCTACATGCTGGAACATGTATAAAAGCTTGTATTAGCTAGGGTATGGCAAAATCTTAAGCGGACATTAATCATTTAAATTTTAAAAGTATAGCTCCAACGCTACCGGTTGACATCCCCATTCCGGTGAAACAATATCTACACACAGGTCACATTTACACTTGTGTTCGTTTAGTCAAAGTTGCAGTACAAAGGACAAAATGTGAGTTCGAGTTACTGTACTCAAATTTATTTTGCGTTTCGCGGAATGTACTGTAGATTAAGTCCTGAGCTTCATCTGCTTCGGGCTGGTACATGTATAAATGCTTGTATTTGCTAGGATAAGTAGGAATCGTACTCGAACTTTAATAATTGAACTGCTAGAAATTTGAGTCGGCAGATCAGACATATTTTATTCGCCAAATTTATTCAGACATATTTTATTTGCCAAATTTATTCAGACATATTTTTCCTTCACAAAAACCTCCTCGAATCATATAGTTGTGGCTTGAACTACTCTAGCTGCCACCAAATCGACTCTTTCATTGGCATTTCTGCGACGTCAGGTCTAAATTAATAAGGCCGTTTAATTTGGTAACGCACAAAACGATACGAAAAAAATCAATTTCGTGAATCGCACATTGATGCCAATCATACTCTCCACAGGCCGCTTTGTCCATGAGAATAAGTGTAAAACTTACATAAGGACCCCGGGAAATCACGCTAAAAAACTTATTGTACCTGTCAAGTTGTGATAAAATGGGAGTCGAACAAATATAATCAATTTTTGTGATAATCCCTGCGTAGTAGATTCATGAAATGCTGTAATTTTTGCTGCCTCTGGTGTTCGGGATAAGTTTTG